>PITA01000361.1:0-294538 GCA_004023965.1 Spilogale gracilis | reverse complement strand
TGGTTTTTGGTGCTATAGTAAATGGAATCGATTCTCTGATTTCCCTTTCTATTTTTTCGTTGTCGGTGTATAAGAATGCAACTGATTTCTGCGCGTTGATTTTGTATCCTGCCACATTACCAAATTGTTGTATGAGATCCAGTAGTTTGGGGGTAGAGTCTTTTGGGTTTTCCACATATAGTATCATGTCATCTGCAAATAGAGAGAGTTTGACTTCCTCTTTGCCAATCCGAATACCTTTTATTTCTTTCTGTTGTCTGATCGCTGTTGCTAGGACTTCTAACACTATGTTGAACAGTAGTGGTGAGAGTGGGCATCCCTGCCTTGTTCCTGATCTCAGAGGAAAGGCTGTCAGTTTGCCCCTTTAAACACATTTTTAATCTGTGGTGTCCCACTAGTTAATTCAAGCTTCCCTAACCATTTATTTAAATGTTATCTAGTACAAGGTTGTTGCTGTTTTTTTTTTTTTCTCTTCTCTTCTCTTCCCTTCCCTTCTCTTCTTTCCCTTCCCTTATCTTCTCTCCTCTTCTCTCCTCTCCTCTCCTCTCCTCTTCTCTTCTCTTCTCTTCTCTTCTCTTCTCTTCTCTTCTCTTCTCTTTCTTTTCCTCTCCCACCCCTCCTCCTCTCCTCTCCTCTCCTCTCTTCTCCTCTCCTCTTTTTTCTTGGGAAGCCTTAAGTTTAAACCTAGTAAATTAAAAGGATGTAATACCAAACATGAGATGCTTGTACATACCTGGACATTACTCCTTTTAAATACCTCAAGTTGGGAGCAGATTTTTTGAATGTATAATTCTATTTCAATAAATTAAATTGCATTGAACCTCATCTATGATGTAAATAATAGTGATACTTCAAAAAAGTTTAGCACAAATAGTTCAATCTTATTCTTCAGAACAAATTATAGCCACTTTTGTGCTACCACTGCAGACTTGAGGAATTATAACAAAGACCATGTGGCTTGCAAAGCCTAAAATATTTACAATCCTGTTCTGTAGAGAAAAAAGTGTGCTCATTCCCATTATACTTTATATGTTTCCATTTGAAGATGGGAGAGAAGATGAAATACATAAAGGGAAGATAAAAGAGTATAACCCAAAATTTCTTTTTGCTACTGTGTAGGAACTTGTTGCCATCTTGAAGGACAATTATTAGGTGACAAATGGAATGATTTTCACTTTTATAAATCACAAAGAATACAAAGGTCTCTAATGGACCTCATTATTAGAGTCAATTTTAAAATCTGAAGACTGCTATAGGAAGATCATGGAGGGTGGGTGAGGAAATATGCAGTTCTTGGTAGAGAACCAGCTTTAGCTCTATTCCTGTTTTAGTTGCTATCAGTAAAGTAAATTTTTTGTTGTTGTTCATGTTTCCAACTGTTACATAAAGGATGTTTGTCCTAAATATTGCTGGTTAATTTAGTCTTCTTTTGTGGGAGAGGATCCCAATGAGTCACTATAAATAAATGATATTAAATTGGATCTTTATTAAAGGATGGAAAACATAAAACTAGGTCTATAAAATATTTGTAGTTTGGTTGAGTGAAGCCATGGTTAGTGGAAATGTATTGCAGAGAAAAACGTATATTTTGGGAAACTGTTAAATTGAAGACACAAAATCTTTAAAGAAACACATCAATAAATGAGTATTTCCATTAATTGCAGGAGATTAAAATGCAGTAGGACATCAAGTTATATTTCTCAAATGCATTTCTGAAATGATTTGAAATAATACAAAAATTGAATATGTGCTGTTAAGATAACAAGTTATCATTTGGAGTAAGGTACATTCCTCATACCATGAGTAGGCAAACTCAGAATGGATGAGAGAACTAAATGTAAACAATGAAACTGTAAGTTCCACAAGAAAACAAGAGTGTATTCCAATATAACCTAGCAGTAAGGAAATACTTTCTGTATTGACACAATATTTAGATGCAATAAAATGAAAGATGGCTACATTTCGCCAGATAGAAATAAAATTCTTATATGACAATGTGCACTCTAAGTAATGTCAAAATACAAAAAAAATATTGGGAGAAAATATTTACAAAAGATATAAATAGACAAATTCCCTAAAAATGATTTCAAAATACTTTTAAATATGTAAAGAGATTCAATATTGCTCATAATGGGAGAAATGAAAAGTAAAAATACACTGAGATAGATACTCCTGATACTAGCAAAATTTCATAAGTTTAAAAATGCACTCTTTTGGTAAAATTGCGGGGAGGTATGTATTTTCATACATTGTAGACGGGAATAGAAAGTAGTAAAATCTATGGGAGAGAATTTGGCCATCAGTAAGAAAACTACATGGATATTTATCTTTCACCTAGAAATCCCAGTTCTAGGAGTTTATCCTGAAGATACATGCCAAGTAGAAAATAAACTACAGTAAATACATGCAATGAAGCTTTATGCATCTATAAAAAAAGAATGAGAAAGGTTTCTTTGAATTGATATTGTGTGATTTTTCTAAAAGATAATGTTAAGAAAAAGTGTAAAAGAGAATATATATATTATCCTCTAAATCAAAAAAAAAAGGAAGGTAAAAGAAAAAAAAAATTTGCTCACCCAAAAGAGCCAGAATAAGTGGATAGAATATGGAGTAGGAGGAAGAGGGAAGGGCATGATACATCTCTGAATATACTTTTCTGTATAGTTTTGACTTTTAGATGGAGGTTAATGTTCTAATATATTCAAAAATAAGTTTATTTCTTATTTTTTTAAAGATTTTATTTATTTAGTTGACACAGAGAGAGAGACAGTGAGAGAGGGAGTACAAGCAGGGAAGGGGAGTAAGAAAGGGAGAAGCAGGCTTCCCACTGAACAGGGAGCCCCAACTCTGGGCTCAATCCCAGGACCCTGGGATCATGACCTGAGCCGAAGGCAGAAGGCAGACACTTAAGAACTGAGCCATCCAGGTGCCCCTAAAAAATAAATTTAAATATGAGATAAAAACATAAAACTGAAAGCAAACATAAGAAATGAACATAATCATATTCATATGAATAGCATAAGCAAACTGAAGGAAATTTTTTTCAAGAAAAAGAAGAAAAGCTTAATCCAAGTAATTTGTGACTTTGATTATGACTATATACCCTTTTGGTCCTCCACAGAGTAAGGGATTGGGTGGATAAAAAGATTTTTTAAAGGGAATTTGCTTATTTTAGTGGTGTTGGTGAAACAGTTCTGAAACTTTGAAATTATTTATGTGTATTTTAAGAAGGGAGATAGAAATAGAGAATGGAGAAAGGCAAGAAAAGATTAAATGGAATGGATTGGAATTAAATTTATCAGTATGAATTAATGATATCTGACATATACATATATATGTTTGTGATTATATGTATATATACATATATATATGCATGTATTTGTGTGTATCTACATATCTAGATTTCAGTGGATAGATTCTCATAGCATGTTTCATGTTTATATTAAAGCATTTATTGTATTTGCTAATATCTCTATAAGGAAACTATGAACTCCATGAAAGCAAATGGTATGTTTTATAATCTTTGTATTCTCAGAGCCTAGAGTGTGCCTAATATGTAATAGGATCTAATAAATGTTTGTTATTGGATGATCTGATAAATGGATGAAATTTATCCTCACACAAAGTGTAAAGAAGAGTCTGACATATGTTGTGACTGACTAATTTTATTTAGATTCCAAATACAATAAAATTATCTCAGTTTAATGTGGACTTATTTAGTCTTGGTATCATCTCCTCAGCTATATTATTTTGTTTACCTCTTTAGACTCCTTGTTATCCCCCCCCATTTTTTTTAAGATTTTATTTATCCATTTGACGGAGAGAGAGAAATATCACAAGTAGTCACAGTGGCAGGCAGAGGGAGAGGGAAAAGCAGACTCCCCATTGAGCCGAGAGCCCTATGCAAGACTTGATCCCAGGAGCCCAGGTCACTACCTGAGCCGAAGGCAGATGCTTAACTGACTGACCCACCCAGGCCCTGAGATTTTGCTTCTTTGGGCAGTTCATATCTCAATCAAATATATAAAAGCATCAACAAAATACAGAATTGCAAGATTCAGTGATGGGTGTGACAGTATGAACATTCTGCCCTGCTCTGTTATGGATTTAAAAAGCCTAATACAAATGTTTTTAGAGAATTTTACAAGTAGACCTGTGGCCATATTGTCATGATGTCAAAGCACAGGAAGGAAAACAAAAAATTAATTACTCAATAAACAAAACATTTTACTTGATCTTTATTAATGTCATATAAGGGAAACTACATGAATAAATGAAGATTTGGAAGAAAACTTTACACTAAATCAAATAACCTCAGTATTCTTGCTTTGCCACTCTTTAGTTTTTTAGCCTTTAATTAATCAAATTGACTTTCACTTATGAACTAGCAGCTCAGTGGTTCATATTTAATTATTTATATCCTCAGATAAATTTTAAACCTTAATTCATAATTATTAGGTAAATTTCAAATAATGGTAGTACTCATTCATGCTAACCATTTCTGAATCCTCACATTTATATATAAAATGACATGTCATAACTGACATTTAATATAGTGCCATCTAAAGACTTGAGTGTTTTTGATAAAGTCTCTAGTTTAAGTTATAAAAATATATAGAGATATGTATTTATCGAGTCATTTGAGGAAATTATGTAACCTTAGGTACTACCTTATCATAAAATTTTGAAATGTCAAACCAAATTTAAGGGAACTGTAGGTCTTACCCTACACCAAATTTTACTAAAATGTTTAAAAGAGTTCATTTATTAATTTTTTAAAGATTTTATTTATTTGACAGAGAAATGCAGCTAGAGAGGGAACACAAGCAGGGGGAGTGAGAGAGAGAGAAGCAGACTTCCCACCGAGCAGAGAGCCTGATGTGGGGCTGGAACTCAGGACTCCGGGATCATGACCTGAGCCGAAGGCAGATACTTAACAACTGAGCCACCCAGGCATCCCTATTTATTAATATTTTGAGAGAGAGAGAGAGAGAGGGCAGTGAGGAGCAGCAGAAGGATTTAGATTATTAAACTATATTAGGTATTCAATAAATATTAGTTACTTGATTTTATTGCTATTAGCAGTAAAAATTTCAACAAACACTGTTTATTATACCTGGAGTCATCTCCCTTCTCCACCTGGTTTTTAACTTTCTATACTCATTTCATTATCTTAGTTCTTAGTAGTCATTTCTTCACTTTCTATCACTATTCATCTCTTGCATCTACATGACACAATTATATTTTTTATAATTCTCCTTTCACTGTAGTTCTCCAAACACTTAAAAATTAAGTGTAGTAAATGTATTTGAAGCCTTGCTCATCAATGGACTGGAATCAGAGCTTATGATAAAGCAATGTTCAATAAATAATAGATTGGATGATATATATATAGATATATTGCTAGATTATAGCTTAAAGGAAAGGTATTGCATGTAATTCTCTAAACAGAAGTCAAATGGTAAGCATTTCTTAGTAATTTTATTATGTATGCTATTAAATTCCTAATTAATAACACACTGTGGTCAAGTAAGTGGTAAAATGGACATATTTTATCTGTCCAAAATTGCTTTGGTAAATAGTTTGTTTCAAAGTGTACAATTTTTAAAGAAAAGATGCCTTTTCCTAATGCCTAAAAGGAAATGTCTCTTTGGACATTATCTCCTCTGGCGCCTAGGTGGCTCAGTCGTTAGGCGTCTGCCTTATGCTCAGGTCATGATTCTGGAGTCCCGGGATTGAGCCCCACATGGGGCTCCCTACTCAACGGGAAGCCTGCTTCTCCCTCTCTCGCTCCCCCTGCTTATGTTCCCTCTCTTGTGTTTCTCTCTGTCAAATAAATAAATAAAATATTTAAAACCAAAAAAAAAAAAAAAAGAAAGAAAGAAAGAAAGAAATTATCTCCTAAGAAAATCCTCCTCTGTGTGTTTGTTTGCCTATCCCCACACTTTAAAAGTGAGTACATGGGTATGTGCAAACAAAATGCCTCCATAAATAATGCAAGAACCACTTTGCAAGTGTGTATGCATATTGTATTGAAACAATGTAATAGTCCCTCCATAAATTTCTGTGCTCTCAAAAAAGCTGTTTAAACACATCACTAAAAATTCTCATCTCATAATGATGATGACTGAATCTATGTATTTAGAACTCACTTTACCAAACACATGTACAATAGTGATCTGATGTTCACTGAAACGAAGAACATGATTAAATGAGAGTAACAGTGGAGTTCTTTTAAGCAATGGCAAACATTACCAATATACACACTGGAGTTTGTATGATCCATCATTCTTTTAATTCTAGTTGCACTGCATAAGATGTTAGGAGCAAAAACATTACCATGATGAATTAGAACATGCAGCACAACATCTGTATCAAAAAGAGATGATGTAAGTTTTAAGGTGTTATTTTCTAGCTTTGCACTTATTTTTATTTTTTATTTTTTTTAAGATTTTATTTATTTATTTGACAGAGAGAGATCACAAGTAGGCAGAGAGGCAGGCAGAGAGAGCAGAGGAAGTAGGCTCCCTGCTGAGCAGAGAGCCCAATGCGGGCCTCGATCCCAGGACCCTGAGATCATGACCTGAGCCCAAGGCAGAGGCTTTAACCCACTGAGCCACCCAGGCACCTGTGCACTTATTTTTAAATAGGTGTTACATAAATCCTTATATACCCTTAAATCTTTGGTGATTAAACAGGAACTTAGGTCTTTTGATCTAGAAAAGAAAAAACAAGTTTTAAAACAACACACGTTTATCAAACACATAATAAAATAACCATAATGTAAAATGATTTCTTACATTTGCATTAACTTTACTTTTTAAAAGGTATCTAATGTAGACGCAGTTTGCTACTAGTTATAAGAGATGTGGTGATGAAGCCCACATTTAAGAATCTCCTACTGTTTATATTTTAAAACATATATTTTAAAATTCTTGTGTTCTCATGTAGTACACCTGGATCTTATGACTATTTTCTGAAACTTCATCTCCTGTAGGTTCTTCCCTACCTGATCATCCTGATTTTTAAAAGGCAAATCAAGTATCATTGTTTTACTTTTTTTAATGCGTAATACATAAACTCGTATTAACATATAGTTGTAGATATCAGAATGAATTCAGGAATATAATGTGATCTCTTTTTAACTCTTTCTCTGTACCAGCAAACTGAAAGAGGTGGTGAAGAATTTTTTACTGATGCTGTATTTAAAAATTATTCCCTGCATAATTTTATTCCTTAAATAATTGCAGCTAAATGCTTCCTTTCTTGACATTTTAAGAGTTATATTATTTTTAAAATTTTGAGGTTTTTATATCCATAGAAATTTTAATATGTGGGATAAGTAACTTATGCCTTAGAAGGTAACTTCTTAATATTAACATATTAATATATTAATATTAACATTTAGTATATTGATATATATTAACATATTAATAACTTTATATCTATTATGTATCTGACCATGTGCTGAGAAAACAAAAAGACAGGAAAGTAATTTATAAAATAACACATTTTCTTACTATTGAACAATATATCAGCATGTTCATTTTTGATGATATAAATATTAACTTAAAATTATATTACTAAGTTAATTATTTATACAAAATATACAAAAATTTATACAAAAAATTTATACAAAATATACAAGTTAAACATGAAAAATACCTAGTAATTTCATTTCTAACAAATAAAGATAAGATTACCTTACTAGTAAAAATTTGGAAAATGAAGTATGAATTAAGTTTATGATTTCTGCTCAAAGTGATTTTTATCAATACAAACTGTATATATAAAATATGCCTACACTTTCCATATTATAATCAAATGAAAATTTACTCATGATTTTATGCTACCAGCAAAAGATTAATCTCCAAAAGTTGGGTAGTTTCTTAAAATGTTAATCATTTATATTTTGATGGATTATTTACACTTTCTAGGAAGAGAAAACTTATTATAGAAAGCTACAAAGGAAAAAGAGTGGCTTAAAAAAAAAAAAAAGACTGGGGCACGTGAGTGGCTCAGTCGGTTAAGCATCTGCCTTCAGCTCAGGTCATGATCCTGGAGTCCCAGGATTGAGCCTAGCCTAGCAGTCTGCTTCTCCCTCTGCATGCGCCTCTCCCCCACCTCATGTTCACTCTCTCTCACTCACTCTCTCTGTCTCTCAAATAAATAGATAAAATCTTAAAAAAAAAAAAAAGAGTTATCAGTAAGGAAGGAAAGATTAGTGCTGTTTAACTTGTTTTCAGGAGCTTATTTCTAGAATAAGTTAAGTTTTCCTGGATATAAAAACACATTTATCAGTTTATCATAAAAAACATTCTGAAAGTATTTCCTAAAAATATATTCATTAACTACATTCTGCTAGATGATAAGACTGATACTTGTTTAATTTCACACTCCTTGCCTATGTTAGCTTATAAATAAAAATTATTTTAAACATGTCTATGTAGCATTTTAAAATTACTTTTATTGATATATTTTCTACCTAGATTTCTTGTATTAAAGGAACTTTATATATTTGTCTTATGTATTGAATGAGAAGATGAAGTTGGAAATGGGATATAATTAGCTTTCCAAAAAAAGATTTAATTTTTCCTTTATACATGTAAATCTTTTCTAGTGTGTATAATTCTGTTTAGGTCTTTGGATAGTCTTATTCTCACTCTTAGTTCCTTACTTACTCTCAAAAATGTGTTTGTCATTTCAGTACCAATAGCTACATTATACCACTCACAGAATCATTTTTTTACTAATCATGGTAGAGCTTGTAGAAAAATGCAAAAAATATGTAAGAATTTGTAGATATTCATAAGGATGATTGGTTTAAAAATTAGTAATATGAGGAGATAAAATAGTAGGCTAAAGTACCCAAACTAATTAGCAAGATGAAACACACTACACAAATTAATTATTTTATTTCTTCGTGATATTTCTTTTCTATATGAACTTTGGTAAGAGAAGTAAATTCAAATTATATTAAATCATACATTAATTTCATGATGATTTCTATCAGTTGTATAGTCCAGTTCAAGACAAAGCTTTTGAGGTCATACAACCAATTCATATTTCAATGTGTAACAGTGATATTTTGGATAATAATTGCATCAATGTCTCTGAGATTGTCACTTAGAGTCATATTAGCCCACCTGCTCTTTATAGTATATAACTATTAGTTATTATATATGAAACAAGCATGGTTTTTGCTAGCAATTAAAAATCTGGAAATTTAGGTGTTGCCTGGGTGGCTTAGTTGGTTAAGCTTCTGGCTCTTGGTTTTGGCTCAAGTCATGAGCTCAGGGTCCAGGGATCGATCCCCAGGGCAGCTTCTGTACTCAATGGAGAGTCTACTTGAGGATTCTCTCCCTCTTCCTCTGCACCTGCTTCCACCCACTCATGGACTCAGGTGTTCTCTGTCTCTAAAATAAATAAATCTTTTTTAAAAATCTGGAAATTTCGGGCCACCTGGGGGGGCTCAGTCGGTTAAGCGGCTGCCTTCAGCTCAGGTCATGATCCCAGGATCCTGGGTTGGAGCCCCACACTGGGCTCCCTGCTCAACAGGGAGCCTGCTTCTCCCTCTCCCTCTGCCTGCTGCTATGCCTACTTGTGCTGTCTGTCAAATAAATAAAATATTTAAAAAATCTGGAAATTTAGAATTAATGTGTTTATATTTAGTCATTTTTATGGGGGTTGGAAAATGGTAATAAGCTGATACATTCTGATTTATTCTGTGGGTCACCATGGTATTAATAGGAGTTTGTCACATTTTTGTGGTATTTTAAGAGCCAGAAAGAGAATAGGCAAGTGGTTCTCAAATTTAAGAGTGCATCAGAATCACCTGGAGGGTTTATTTGAACCAACAAAGAGATGTCTAGGCTCCAGCCCCAGAGAATATGATCCAGAAGGTGTGAGATGGGGCATGAGTTGTACAGGTATGAAAATTTTTTAAGTGTTGCTTATGTTACTAATTTGAGATCACATTTTGCAAACTGATAAGTTATAAGTTTCTATTAACATGAGGACAAAATTATTTCTTCCCAGCAAATGTGAATCATGGATAGGGCTGACAGCCTTACATTTCCACCTTAAGAGAAATTAACTATTGTCTCTGGGTATTGATATTGTTGATACTCTAAATATATATTAAATAACATATGATAGGAACTTATTTGACTAGGTCTTTCTAACATCTTAAATCTTGAGTTTTAAATAATCAAATTTAGAGAAGATACCTCAAATCACTGGATTCTTTACATAAATGAGAAGAGAGTTTTCTGCATGATGCATGAAATTTAAAGAATGTCAGTAAAAACTAAAACCTGTAGTGAATACTTCTTCCTGAACTATAACAGGTATTTTTAAATGCTCAGTGCCCATCATGGATGGGCATGATATAGATAAAACCTATCTTTATTTTTGCTACATATTTTACAATGAAATCCGCTTTCAAGAACACTAATTCAGAAAACTTTCATCTCAGATTAACCTTAAGGCAAATGGATATTTACTGTCAAATTTAAGAGGTTTTAGAGAAAGTTGATTTGTGTTGGTAAAATTTTAAGTGAGTGTGCTCCTGCAAACACCTGAGTGCTGTTCAGTTTAATTGGGTTATAGCTCATGCTGATTGTGTTTTTCCCCTGCTGTATCTAATTTCTTCCCCCCCCCAATATTTTATTGTTTAGTTTGATTTTGAAGGTTTATGGAAATTAAAGAACTCTAATTTTTTAAGAGCCCTAAAGGGAAGTATGCTTTTGTGTTAGTCATTCCTGTGAACACCTGCGCAGTGCTGAATTTAATTGGGTTACAGCTGGTGTTGAGAGAGAGTCAACTAAATGAGAGTTTACAGGCTGAGTAGAAACTTGACATTGCATGTCATTGTTTTTTGTTTGTTTGTTTTTCTTTGCTTTTTCTTTCAGGACACTTTCAGGGTGCTTCGATCTGAAAAATTTTGAAGGCAAATTGAATGGGTTTCTTTTGATTTGTGATGAATATAGTAACTGACACTTCATGATGATGATGTCAGAAAAAGTGCACCTCCATTCTAAGTTTGTACGAGCCCTCAGAATAAGGTGATCCTAATTTCAGAAGCCATCTGTTCTACTTGTTTCCAGTAATTCAGGAATATTTAATATCATAGTTAAATTTTGAGAGGTGAGCCTTATGATATGAGCTTTCAGATGAAAAAGACAAAATATTGACACTGAATATTTAGTAAATTAAGTATTATAAATACTGCCAGTTTAAGCAAATGAGGCCAGAATATTGAAAAGTAATTATTTTTAAATATGTCAATACCATCATTAGACTAAATGCCTAAGTGTAGCTAATAACAACAACATATTTCAAATAGTTGTTAAAGATAAATAGATTACCTTGGCAATTTCTTTAGAAAGACTTCACATAGCTCTGTATTTTTCTTTTGAGCCAAACTCCTAGACATTTAACTGTAAATTAGTTCAGCAGCTAAATACTGAATGTCTAAAGCTTATTTGGGGATTAGGGGTAGTTGGTAGTAAAGTGGTACTTCATAATATTGGACATTAGAAGCATTAGATCACATTTTTTTTTAAAGATTTTATTTATTTGACAGAGAGAAACACAGCCAGAGAGGGAACACAAGCAAGGAGAGTGAGAGAGGGAGAAGCAGGCTTCCTGCCGAACAGGGAGCCAGATGTGGGACTCGATCCCGGGTCTCAGGGATCATGACCTGAGCCGAAGGTAGTCGCTCAACCAACTGAGCCACCCAGGCATCCCATTAGATCACATTTAAAGAAAATTATATTTCTTTTTATTTCAAGGAAATTTGCAAATTTAATAGGTTTGAATGTTTTAAATTTATTTTGCATGACAAAAAGCAAAATAAGAAACACCAACTAACATTAATGAAGTGTAAAGAGTGGCTGAAGTATTTAGTGACTTCTCACACATCAACTAAAAGGCATGTAGATTTTTTGCTGTTATCTTTAACCTACAATATAAAAAAATGAGAAATAGTTTATCTCACTGCTTTTTATCTTTCAGATTAAACTCTGACAAGTGACTAATATTTTCTTAATATCCACTATGATAAATTAAGCATTTTGTATCTCTTAGGAAGAAAACAATATTTTTAAATTCAATAGAGATATAGAAAATATGGATTATAAAAGGAATAAGTGCTGGTGTGAAATGCCTTCCCTAATATTTTTGACCTGTGATTAAGTCATTATTTCCACTTTTGTAAAAGGCAGTGCTTAAAATTATAGGTACCGTGCATTTTGGTCAAGTTTTCAGCCTGGTTGTCTGTGCACTCATCTCATCAGCAAAATTTCAAAAAGATCTTTTGCTCTCAGGCACTCTCTGACTGAGCTTCTAACTGTTGATCAGTTACCAAGCATTTCCCAATACCTATATAAACACAGGTAAAACTTTGTGCTGATGGCCTACTTTGTATTATACTTTGTTTTTTAAAGATTTTATTTATTTATTTGAGAGAGGCAAAAATAGTGAGAGCAAGCATGAGCGGGGTGGGGGGGAGGGATAGAGGGCAAACAAGAAGCAGACTCCTTGCTGAGCAGGGAGCCTGGTGCAGGGATTGATCCCAGGATCATGACCTCAGCCAAAGGCAGATGCTTAACTGACTGAGCCACCCAGGCATCCCTAAAAATGTAGTTCTTAAATATATTTATGAAATGAAGAAAATGATGCTCTGGCAAGAGATAATAAATATATTTTACACATTGGTTAAATTATGAAATTATCGGGGCACCTGGGTGGCTCAGTTGGTTAAGCGACTGCCTTCGGCTCAGGTCATGATCCCGGAGACCCAGGATCGAGTCCCACATCAGGCTCCCTGCTCGGCAGGAGGCCTGCTTCTCCATCTCTCACTCCCCCTGCTTGTGTTCCCTCTCTGGCTGTGTTTCTCTCTGTCAAATAAATAAAATCTTAAAAAAAAAAAAGAAAGAAATTATAAAATTATCTTGGTGGACATTTTCAGCCTGATAGTAATGTTTGAAATGTTAAGCTTTAAACTCTTAGACTTGGTAAGTTTTTATATATTTATGAGATCTCCTGTGACAGTTAATGTTTTAAATGCAAATCTGTGTTTACTTGAACTCTATTCTTTTGGCAATTTGTACTAGAATGTACCTGCAATCTCAGTAAACTGGTCAGATTAGGAAAGCATTTGGCTTAAAAATGTGCTGTTCATCTCTAAGCAAAATGTTTCAGATAGTTGTATTGTGTTATAAATTAACTTACCCAATCAAATGTAATGTGTCCTCAGGACCCACACTCACATAAAAATGTTGAACTATCATGTACTACTCCTGATATTTTATTTGAGAAAATAAGATTTTCTAAATGCTTCAAAGAACATAAAAAATATTAAAGGGTCTCTCTTTTTTTTTAAAGGTTTTATTTATTTGACAGAGAGAAACACAGCCAGAGAGGGAACACAAGCAGGGGGAGTGAGAGAGGGAGAAGCAGGTTTCCCGCCGAGCAGGGAGCCCGATGTGGAGCTGGATCCCGGGTCTGCGAGATCATGACCTGAGCCGAAGGCAGTCGCTTAACCAATTGAGCCACCCAGGCACCCCTAAAGGGTTTCCTTTAACACCTAGTCATTAGATTTGAGTTTATCAATCAAATTATTTTTAAGGCACTTACGAATCAAGAGCTGTGGTAGGTGTGTGGCTATGGAAACAAGTTAAAGCCTAGTGAAATAGAGTCATCTTTCCAAACACATGTAAAATTGTAAAAGAACATTGACATTCATGAATGAAACCTGAAAACCTCATAGGCACCTCATACTCTAAACCCCAAACATGCCCCTAAATAATTGCATATCTTCCTCGCCAGGCACCAAGGAAGAGAGAAGCATCCGTGATATCTGCCTCTGCCTTGCTCGTTCATTGTGTTAAAATCTCTTTACCAACTCTGTCATTTCAAATTGCTAAATATCTCTTGAAATTGCCCTCCTCTCTATATTCCATTGTCAGTGATTTATTCTTAGGTCCCTATTTAACCCTCTATATTTAACAGATCTAGACTTCATGCTATGGTGTATCTATTCTGAGCCACTTACATGATGAAAAAAGAGTGATCTTAGGAAGCTTGTTTTGGGGTAGGTATGCATGGGAGATGCATATAAGCAAATGATTATGTATAGGGATACTTGATATAAATAGATGGAATGCATAAGAAGAAGATAGATATAAATAGCTGGAATAATATCTAAGAAGATAGATATGCCTAAAAGATACTTTATCCTGGACCATTTCACCTTTTTTTTCCCTCACGTATGTTATGCCTCACTTAGATGCCAGTCTCTCAGCGACAGTCTCTCAGAGACCATCTCATTATGTCCTCTGTCTGTGCAACCCATCCATTCTCTATGTTTCATAGCTTCTCTACTTTTCATAACAATTCTTGTTACTTGAAGACAGGTACCATGTCTGGATTATTTATTAAATTCCTAGGTGCTATGAAAATATTATTTGAATGAGGGGATACAACTTTCCCTGGGCACTGGATTGAAGGTTTCATTGAAGAAGTAAACCTGAGTTGAATTTTAATAAATAATTAGATGTTTTCTAGATATGAAAGAGCGTGATAGTGGCAACGCAAAAGCAAATATGATGACATGGAACAATAGAGTGACATGGTAGTGCGTGAGAATTCAGTGGTTTGGTGTGGCTGGAGCATAGTGTTTGGGGAAGGAGATAGAAGTGAGCAGAATGAGCCTGCAGGTAGGGTCTAGGAAACCAAGTGTCTTATATATTCTGAAGAGAAATAAACGTTCATTCTATGTGCTGAAATTTACAGACTTGGACTGTCTGAGTTAGTTTTTTACTTACTACCTGTATAATATTATGTAATTTATTTAAACTGTTCAGATTCAGCTTTTTAATCTGTAAAATTGTGGGTATACAGATCATTTTGAGGATTAAAGGTATGTCTATAAATGCTTAAATGTGAATCCATGGTAAGCATTCAATATAAGCTCACTAGTTATGTTTTTGTTTTCATTATTATTAAGTATTTGAGAGCCATGGGAAAATCTTGTAGCAACTAAATAACACAATATATGCATTTTAGAAAGATAACTCTGCTATATAGAGGGAGAAGGACTGGAAAGGAAGAAAGTCAGATGAAAAGGCAATTTAAAGGGTTTTTATGATAGGTTAAGTTACTTAAACTATGTAGTTTAAATATTACATTTAAAATAATTTAAAGTTGTGCTCATTTTGGCAGCACATATACTAAAATAGTTTGAAGTTAAAAGCTAAAAAATTTAAAAAATTTAGTTTGAAGATAGGAAAAGTATTCAAGGATAATGGTGATGGTGATTTATGTAAGAGATAATTAAAAATCAAATAGATAAGATAAAAGTAAGAGAGAGGGCACAGTGATGTGGAAAAAGGAAGAAACACTACCACTAAGGTTTTGGGTTTATGGTTATTACCATTCATCCGGAAATTAGTTCATTAAGGTGCAAGATAACATTCTTTATTGAGATGTTGCTATACATTAAAAAGAGAACATGGAATGAAAAGGATTCCTTTATTTATTAATTACTTTTTAAAAAATGAATTAGAGGCAACTGTGGACAATTATTTAGAGATATTTGGTAGACAGTTAGATGGTACTAACACAGTGCTGCTCAGAGTTTTAGTCCCCAGAGGAAGGGATTTGTACTAGAAAGCAAATGAGCAGACTGCATCCTTCATCAAGTAACTTTTATTACCAAAAAAAAAAAAAAAAAAAAAAAAGCTAATCTGAGCAATGCTCAGTGTTCTATGCCAGTTAATTTACATTTTGACACAAGTTTCTTAGCTCACAGATGATTGGAATAATTTCTCTTTGAGAAACACTAGTCCAGAGCCTAAGAGAAAACTGAATTCAAGATGTTGATATAGAAGTATAAATTGCAAGGGGTGCCTGGGTGGCTTAGTAAATGAAATGTTCAACTCCTGATTTTGGTACTCTCTCTCAAATAAGTAAATAAGATCTTTTAAAAAATAGAATTAGAGGGGCGCCTGGGTGGCTCAGTTGGTTAAGTGACTGCCTTCCACTCAGGTCATGATCCCGGAGACCCGGGATCGAGTCCCACATTGGGCTCCCTGCTCGGCGGGAAGCCTGCTTCTCCCTCTCTCACTCCTCTTGCTTGTGTTCCCTTTCTGGCTGTATTTCTCTCTGTCAAAAAAATAAGTAAAATCTAAAAAAAAAAATAGAATTAGATAAGATACTGAGACTATTAGCAAATATTAAGAGAAATCATGAGATATGATAAAAAGAAACACCTAATTTTAAGAGGTGGGCTAAAAGGTACATGGAAAAGGAATAGACACAGATCCTAAATAAAACAACAACAACAACATAAAAACAATGAAGCATTTTTAAAAATGGGAAAGAGGGCACCTGGGTGCTCAGTTGGTTAAGCAGCTATTTTAGGCTCAGGTCATAATCCTGGAGTCACAGTATCCTGCCCTGCTCAGTGAGAAGTCTGCTTCTTCCTCCACCCCACCCCCCCCTCATTCTCTCTCTCTCTTTCTCTCCCTCTCTCTCATAAATAAAATCTTTTTAAAAAAATAAAGACTTCTCAAAAAGTATGAACTCACAGAGTGATTATGCATAACATATTACTTTTAAAGACAGTGTCAAATATATATAAGCTAAATGCTGGTTCAGTAGTTCAGAGATAAGTATATAACTCTAGATAAAAGTAGAGATAGTTTTATTTGCTTCATGTACCAAACTACCCTAGTAAGAGGAAAAACATAATGCTGCTATAAACACCAGTGTGCACATACCCCTTTGGATCTGCATTTTTTTTTTAAGATTTTTATTTATTTGTCAGAGAGAAACACAGCCAGAGAGGGAACACAAGCAGGAACACAAGAGTGAGAGAGAGAGAAGCAGGCTTCCCACCAAGCAGGAAGTCCGATGTGGGACTCGATCCCAGGTCTCTGGGATCATGACCTGAGCCAAAGGCAGTCGCTTAACCAACTGAGCCACCCAGGCGCCCCTGGGTCTGTAATTTTTTATCCTTTGCATAAATATGTAGTAGTGTAATTGCTGGGTCATAGTGTAGTTCTACCTTTTCCTTTTTGAAGAACCTCTATGTTGTTTACCAGAGTGTCTACACCAGTTTGCATTTCCACCAACAGAGTAAAAGGGTTCCCCCTTCTTTGCATTCTCACCAATATCCCTTTTTTCCTGTGTTGTTAATTTTAGCCCTAATGACAGGTGTGAAGTGGTATCTCATTGCCCTTTTGATTTGTATTCCCCTGATAATGAGTGATGTTGAGAATCTTTTCATGTGTCTGTTAGCCATCTGGATGTCTTCTTTGGAAAAAAAAAATCTATTTATGTCTTCTGTATTTCTTAACTGCATTATTTGTTTTTGGGGTGTTGAGTTTGGTAAGTTCTTTATAGATTTTGGATACTTACCCTTTATCCAGTATGTCATTAGCTAGTATTATCTCCCATTCCATCGGTTACTTTTTAGTTTTGTTGATTGTTTCATTTGCTGTGCAGAAGCATTTTATCTTGATGAAGTCCCAATAGTTCATTTTGCTTTTGTTTCCCTTGCCTCTGGAGCCATTTCTAGTAAGAAGTTGCTGCAGCTGAGGTCAAAATGGGTGCTGCCTGTGTTATGTTTTGGGATTTTGATGGATTTCTATCTCATATTTAGGTCTTTCATCCATTTTGAAATTTTTTGTGTATGGTGTAAGAAAGTGGTCCAGTTTCATTTTTCTGCATGTTGCTTTCCCGTTTTCCCAAAACCACTTGTTGAAGAGACTGTCTTTTTTCCACTGGATATTCTTTCCTGCTTTGTCAAAGTTAAGTTGAGTTTCCATTTATGGGTTTTCTGTTCTGTTCCACTGATGTGTCTGTTTTTATGCCAGAACCTACTGTCTTGATTACTACGGCTTTGTAATATAGCTTGAAGTCAAGAATTTTGATGCTTTCAGCTTTGCCTTTCTTTTTCAACATAACTTTGGCTATTTGGGGTCTTTTGTGGTTCTATACAATTTTTAAGATTGTTTGTTATAGGGGCGCCTGGGTGGCTCAGTTGGTTAAGCGACTGCCTTCGGCTCAGGTCATGATCCCGGAGACCCGAGATCGAGTCCCACATCGGGCTGCCTGCTCGGCAGGAAGCCTGCTTCTCCCTCTCTCAGTCCCTCTGCTTGTGTTCCCTCTCTAGCTGTGTTTCTCTCTGTCAAATAAATAAAAAATCTTTAAAAAAAAAAAAGATTGTTTGTTATAGCTCTTTGAAAAGGCTTTTGGTATTTTGATAGATTATTGGATTAAATGTGTAGGTTGCTCTGGGAAATATAGGCATTTAACACTGTTTTCTCTTCTAATCCATCAGCGTGGAATGTTTTTCCATTTCTTCATGTCCTCTTCAATTTCTTCATCAATATTCTATAGTTTTCAGAATACAGATCATTTACCTCTTTGGTTAGATTTATTTCTGGGCATCTTATGGGTTTTCATGCAATTGTAAGTAGGATTGATTCCCTGACTTCTCTTTCTACTGCTTCACTATTTGTATATAGAATTGCCACAGATTTTTCTGTATATTGACTTTATATCCTGCAACTTTGCTGAATTCATATATTAGGTGTAACAATTTTTTGGTGGGGTTTTTCAGGTTTTCTAAATGAGTATCATGTCTGCAAACAGTGAAAGTTTGACTTCTTCCTTGCTGATTTGGATGCCTTTTATTTCCTTTTGTTGTCTGATTGCTGAGGTCAAGACATCTAGTACGATGTTAAATGTACTATGGTATCTCTGATTTGTTATGCTTTTTCTACAATTCTGTTTTCCTTTGTAGCTTTATTTTTGTTTCTCTTAGCATTTTAGTAGGGTCTTAGGAAGGTACAAATATAGACCTGTGCTAACACCACCCCCTTGCCTGACAGTCCAAATTTGTCACATGTAAGGTAAATATGTACTCATACTGAAATAATGATCAGGATTTTTTCAGTGATTTTCCCTTTCTTCTTAACTTTCTTCTCTCTTCCTCTTAACTCCTACCTTTTTTCTGTTTTAAGCATATTTTCAGTACTTTCCCATTTTATTAAGTAAATGGGTAGAATTTATGTAGATCTGAAATAAATAATTCCCTGGTTATATCTGATTCTCATTAATATGATTTGATTTCCTGACTTGAGTAAGACAGTGGCTTAAGCCTCTGCCTTTCTTTTTACATGGTGGTAGGACTATAACTTCGTTTCCCTAGAATCCAAATATGCAACTGCTATCACTTATTGCCTGTGCAACTTGTTTCATCCTTTTATTTTTATTTTTTTCAAGATTTTATTTAATTATTACAGAGGAGGAAAGTGAGAGAACATAAGCTGGAGGTGAAGGGCAGAGGGAGAAACAGACACCCTACTGAGCAGGAAACCCTAGATGGAACTCTATTCCAGGACCCTGAGATCATGACCTGAGCCAAAGGCAGATGCTTAAGTGATTGAGCCACAGACACCACCACCCCCCCACTGATTCACCCTTCTAAAAGCTGAATTTCTGACATATTAAGCCTACTTATCCTCTTCTCTTTCTCAGACTAAACAAATTATTCATTCAGCTTTTTCCTTAAAGCTTTTCTTCCCATTCCACAAATCATTTTATTGATTTTACTAATTTTTATACCTCTACCTTTAAAAAGTAAGTAGCATTAAGTACTGAAGTTAAGTAGAGTTCAGATTCAAAGATTTATATTTCTTTTCATTAGTATCTTTCAAAAACTAAAATGAAATTACATAATAGACTTCTATGCAATTTAATTTTGCTTTGCATTGCTTTCTCATCCATCTTCTTTGCTATGTCTTATAGACTAACTAATGTATCTGTATCTTATCAGTTTATCATAGAGGTCACATCATTTTTGAGTAGGTAATTGCCCTTCAAATAGAAAACCATTCATTTATATTTCGTGTCAAATACAAACATATACAATCATACTCATTAATAGTACCTTAAAATACTTGTAATTTTGTTAGCCTCTGGAACCTCACAGTATCTTTGCATTTCCATTCTGAAACCATAACTGCAAATCATATGCCTAATAGAATTTTTAGAATCATCATCTATATAGCATACTCAAATATCTAGAAAAATGAAGTATCAGCTGCTTGTGAAATGCCTATTTTGAATCTATTCCAAAATTCAATTATATATCATTTAATTTTCAAATAAGTCTAGAGCTACATTTCTCCATCTCCCTGAATTGGTCATTTGGCTTTTTTTTTTTTTTTGGTGCATATGAAAAAACGAAAAAAGTGGCACACAGCTAAGTGATATAGATTGTTCATGCCACTAAAAATATCAGATCATTCAGTTGGATACAGTTATGGACAAAACCCTTTCAAAAGTCAAAAACTATTCATAGTCACTTAAAGTCATAATTACAACTGATTGTTTTATATTGGGATTAAACAAAGGAAAGAGGAAAAGGAAGGAGAGAAGTAGTATTTTGAGAGTTAGTATTATGATCTAAGCACTGTACTGGCTTTCTTTGTATTGTCTTTGATTTACAACACATGCCTATCCATGTGGAAATTGATTTCTTTGTTTATATTTAATTGTCAAAGACATTAAAATTTTTACTGCTAATAAAAATAAAATAATATTTATTAAATACCTAATAAAGTTTAATAATCTAAATTATATATATGTGTCCTAAGATATATGAATTATATTCTTATCTACACAACAAATCTATGGGATGTAGATGGACTTATTAGCATAGATAAAAATAAAAAAATCCAAATCAGAGACGTTTAGTAACAGAACAGATTAATAAATTTAGTAAGTACAGTAGCTGGGTCATCTTACTCCTGAGCTCACACTGCTGCACTAAACCATATTATTTTCTCATATTCTGGTTAAATTATGTCTTAACTTGTTCCTTTAAATGCAGTTTGTTATTTTTATTGAGACCTATTTTGAAAATTGTGTTGGTATTTTGTCTGCTTTTTTAAAGTTGCTGAATGTTTATTCATCACCATTGGGACTGATCTTTTTGTAACTAAGCAGATCCATAAATGTACTATAGTAATAATATAGTTGGCAGTAACAGTAGTAGTAGCTACTGTGTACTATGCAAGGATATGCCATTTGCATGGCTTTAAATATATCTTACAGTCTATTCATAATTTTTTTTCTGGGAATGTAAATAAATGACTTTAAATTTATAGCTACAATGATAATATCTTCATCATGGTGTGCCACTCTGTACAAATAAAATATTATGCTTTTATTAGATTGTTATCCATGTTTCAACTCATTTGACCTATGTAGATAAAATCTGAGGCAATACATAGAATAACATGAATTTCCCAGTCCTGAAATTTTTTATTCATGTGCTATTATCCACAGAATTATTAATGAAAAACAGCCTTTGTTTATTCAAATATTCTCACAATATGGCACTTCAAAGATGTCTTTTATTTTATGCTCACATTTCATACCTAATGTTGCAAAGCAGACATTTTTCAGTGTAAGTATTATTTATTGATGCTTAAAGGTTCAATGAATTATTCAGCCCCTTTACCCTTCTTGCTTTGCTGCACACCTATTGAGTTTCCAGAGCAGTTTCATATCAATAAATTTGTTCTTGCTTTGCAGCTCCAATTTCATGGTTGGCCTTTTCTAAGCGACATACAAGAAAAATAAATAACCAGAAGGAATAAAATATGTATACAACTTGCTTTAAATAACTTGATATCCAAATCATTAAAGCTCTCAAGGGTTTTGAAAATTAAGACATGAAAGCAAGGCTTCAGTAACAGGTTACATATGTAATTGGCAAAAAAAAAAACCCTTGTCTTGTTAACATGCAATCTGTGGAGAGTGGCATGTGTTTATAAGCATGTTGTATCCCGAACTGAAAAGCACTCTCGACAAATAAGTTCTTAATAGTTCAAGGACTCACTGCCACTTATACCTCATATTGTCATATGCACACAGAGAAGTGGACAACAAAAGATTGGATGGTTATTCTGATCAGAAATGAACAGACAATTCTAAGAAAATAGTAGTGTGTGGTACGAAGTCCAGAACCTTAATATCTTTGGTTCCTGTGAATAGGAACCAAAACCACACCTCTTTATACCTTCAAATAGTTGGCTATCCAGTCTGGAAAATTTATTTTCCTTAATAATAAACTGATATCCTGTTCTTTTATCATAAAGAGTAAAGTGATATTAGCATGAGGAAAGCCATTTGTGCCTCCCAACAAACATATGTCAAAGTCCCTGAGTAAAAGTTTGCTCTATTTTCAACATAGTCCATTTGAATTTAATGATAAAATACATTATCTCTTAATGTATCTTAGATTCATTGATGGTAGCATCTATTCCCTTTTTAAAATAGTGAACTAGGGGGGGCCTGGGGGCCTCAGTCGTTGGATGTCTACCTTCGGCTCAGGTCATGATCCTAGAGTCCCAGCGCTGAGCCCCGCATCAGGCTCACTGCTCGGCGGGAAGCCTGCTTCTCCCTCTCTCACTCCCTCTTCTTGTGTCCCTTCTCTAGCTGTGTTTCTCTCTGTCAAATAAATAAATAAAATCTTAAAAAAATAAAAAAGGGAAAGTAAAATTCTCTCAAGACACTGGCAGCTTAACACTTTCAATAGAACCAATGTTTTCTGTTTGTTTCAAAGAATGCTAGCACACATTTTTATTTTGTATTGCTAACTACTTTTTAAAAATCCAGACTGAATCCCCATGTCTGTTACTATAGGAAGTCTCTGTATGTGGGGATAAAACCTTTTCAATCTTTAGGATAACTTTACCCAAACACAATCTAATTTAGCCATTCAATAATTACTACTTGCAAGTAGCTCATCTAAGATTAAGGAAGGAACAGGATAGCTCCTTGTTAAATTCTATGCTGTAGGTCTTTTAAATTATCTAATTTAATGCTCAACGATACCTTTTTTCCCCAAATATTTATTTAAATTCTATTCAGTTTGCATATAGTACAATATTGATTTCAGGAGTAGAATTTATGATTCATCACTTACGTATAACACCCATTGCTCAACACTACTGCCCTCCTTAATGCCCGTCACCTGTCAGGCCCATCCATCCTCTACCCACCTCTCCCCATCAACCTTCAGTTTGTTCTCTATCCTTAAGACTCTCTTATGGTTAGTTTCCCTTTCTCTTTTTTCCCCCCTATCCCTATGTGCATGTGGTTTCTTTTTCAATTCCATACTTGAGTAAAATAATACAGTATTTTTCTTTTTCTGACTTATTAGTGTATGTACTCTAGCTCCTTCACATCATTGCACATGGCAAGATTTCATTATTTCTGAGAGCTGAGTAATATTCCATTGTATGTATATATATACATATATTCTTTACCCATTCTTCAATCACCATTGACTGTCTCCTAATTTGGCTACTGTTGACAATGCTATTATAAACTTCAGAGTGCTTGTGACCTTTGAATCAGTATTTTTGTGCCATTTGGGTGAATGCGTAGCAATTTCTGGCTTACATGGTAGTTCTGTTTTTAATTTATTGAGGATCCTCCACACTGTTTCCCAGAGTGGCTGCATCAGATTGCATTCCTACCAACAATAGAAAAGGGTTCCCCTTTCTCTGCACCCTCACCAACACCTGTTGTTTGTTTCCTTTATTGCTAATTTTAGCCATTCTGACAGATCTCACAATACCTTCTTGAGATTGATATTATCATCTCCAGTTTTCACATGAAGAAACTACATTTTGTGGTTTGTGTTCCCTTAGAAGCTAACTGTGAAATAGATTCAAGTCCAAATAGTTTATTTGAGAGATAATTTTGGGAAATGCCAGGAGGCAGGTGTGGGAATGAAAGTGTAAGGACAGAAAGTTATAGAGTGAGTTCATTGCTACTTAGAATTGTAGGGATTTGGAGTTCAATCCTACTGAAGAACTTTGGGAGTAGTATAAGGGCAAGCTTCAGAATAATCCCATCTCAGGGGTGAGAGAACTGGAGAATATATTCACTAACTCCTCATTTCTTACTGGTCAACTGCTGTTTGAGTGAGGGCTGTTGATCCAGCCCTTCTAGCTTACACACTACAGAAGCAGATGGTGCTCCAGGCCAGAGACCAGTCCTCAGGAAAATGTGCATAGGATTTCTTTAGCACAGGCATGAATGGGGAGGACAACCACAGCTTCAACTGCATTATGAAAAGAACTGTTAAATAAAACTGTTTATAACCAGATGACAACATTGACAACACAAACTCAAAGCAAGCAGGAAACAAACAAAAAGTAAATTGTTTCTTTTCTCCTTCTCATTTTTCTGATAAATTTTAAAAACCTTTCCACCTTTTATGGAGACAAATTTTCAAATGTGTTTCTATCTATGAAAATAATACAATATAATTTAAAAACATTTTTCATGCAATTCAACATATTTCCATTACTATAAATGATAAAACAAGCATCTGTTGAATACTGAATCTCATGAGGAGAGATACAATCATGTCTCCAGTAACAAACCACTTGGCTATATCATCCAGATTTTGGCTTTTTTTTGGTGACAACTTCTTTGGCTATAGGCAAGTATATTACATTAATGTATATTACATTAAATGTCAATTTGGATTAAACTTTTAAAAATATCTTTACCATTTTCTTTTTTTTTGGTACTGAATCCTTAGACTTACCCCTCAAAAATGTTTAAGGTAAATTTCTTCTTAAATTTGATTAGCCTGCTATCTAAAATAGGTATTTATAGCCATCTAAATGTCTTCTCTTTCTCTCTCTCTCTCTCTCTCTCTCTCTCTCTCTCTCTCTCTCTTTCTCTCTCTCTCTCTCTCCTCCTCCTCCTAGGTCATTCTGTAATTTTCATGGCCTATTTCTAGATTTTTATAATTTCTATATGCTTTGCATCAATGAATATCAGATCATATGACATTCAGTTAGAAACAGTGGAGAATGTTATATATCACAGTGGCAGAAGTAAGGGTATCATTTATATAAACTGCCTGGTAGTTTTGAAGGTATAGCTTTAAGAATTTTGATTAGACATGATGACTTTCAGAGGAGTAAACCAAGCGTGGTCGTCTCCTGTATTTCATCTATTAAAGTCATGGTAATGGGTGCCCTCAAATCAGAGCTGGATGTTCACAGATCACATACTCTTTGCTTTTCCCTAGCATCTTATTCACTGTGGGGACAACAATTGCCATCCATGTATATCATACTCCATTTTAACCAAGCAGTCACCTGAAACTTAAACAAATGCTCTTCACTTGGCCTTTCTCTGGATTTGTATAAATACACTCAAATGCATTGGCTAAGACCAAAATAGAAAATCATCTATAACAGTAAACCTTTTTTCTAGCCTCAACAAAAATTAAACAGTCATCCTAATGAACTTTTCATTAGGAACAATTACATGGCTCATCTGTGATGCAGACATTTATTTGAATGATTTTAATTACCATTTAACATGCTCTCATGTTGTCCAACATATTCGTCTTAGTGCCTTTTAACCTTGATTTACATATTTTTGCTGTTCTCTTTGCTTCTGTTCATTGTAGGTCATTAATGAGATTTAATTTACACTGACATTTCCAATGAGACCTATTTTTATATTCTTTTTCCAGATTGAGATGTTTCTATAGTTTTCCAATTTTTTTAAGCTAATAAAGTTCCCTTCACATCTCCATATGTTCTACTTAACAAGACTTTTAAAAGTCATTTAAAAACCTTTATTCTAGTTTCAAATACAGCATTTTATTCTTCCCATGTAATACTGTTTATGCCTTCAAAATTTTATGACAACCTGAAGTATATTGTGATCAATGAATATTTCTCCCAAAGTAAAAGATTTAGTAATTTATTTTTCTTAATACTCATATAAATATAACTGAAACTCTTTTCATTATATTCTTCCTAGATACCTGAAGAATTATGAGCACATTAACAGTAAAATCTTTTCCTTTGAAAAGTTTTCTTACGCTTACCAGAATTACTAGATTAATATAATGGGGAAGAGGAGAAAATATAGCAAATATCTCACCATCTATATTGGTTGTCCTTTTTGTGTATATATATATTTTTTTTTAACTTGAAATTTATAAGTATCTCCTCCTTAAAAAATTTACCTACACAAATGGTTTGTAAGAAATCTTACTATTAATGCCTACTGGATAATTTCTGTTTCACTTTTTATATTGCCCCCATTTAAAACATTAAATACTTTCTACTATTTTCACTATCCATATAACTTGAAGAGCAATATGAACTGACAAGAGAATAGAGAATGAATTTTACTCACATCATTGTTTGATCTACCATAGAATTTTTTTAAAGGCCATTTTTATGTTCTCTGTCTCAAAACATTTGAATGAACTTTACGAAAAATATACTGGGCATGTGCTTTTATGTTTTGGTTACTTGAGCCTTTTGCAAGATGAAGAACCTATTCTGCAAAAGAAGTTTCTCAGATAGCAAGTACCCAATAATACCAAAGATACTAACTAGTTTTTATTGGAAAAAATATTCTGAGTTATTTTATTATGGCAGATGAAATAAAGAAAAGAGTAAGAGGGAACAAAGGCAGCAGAAATGTAGCGTTTTATAGTTGCCTTCATGTAATTTGTCTTGTTTCTCCCCATAACCTATGATCATTAAAATACCAATTTATTAATTATCCTGATCTATTTTAATACAGCTTCTTTCTAAGCCTTTAATAGGCATGTATCTAACAGACACAATTTAAATAAAATAAATAGCACTCTATTTATTTGGAAAATAGTGTATATTCATAAGTTAAGGTTTTAATGATGTTGGTAATAATATGCTAAGTAGTATATTGTTTGGTCTTTGAAGTCCCTTGATCCTAAACTAAAATGATTACAGTTATGTGGAGTTAATTATCCATTGTTAGTTTGAATATTTTTTAAGAGTTACATAATTTTACATAATTCTGTGATTTTGCTGTAATATAGGTTCTTGAAATTATCTCACCAATCATTTCCTTTCTAGGTTCTTTGAAATTTCTTAAAATAGTCTTTTCATGATATTTTGTTGTGCAAGAATAATAGCTGCATCCAGAGAAGAGAAGTGTGGATATTTTTAACCCTGGGTCTTTTACCAATTAGTTGTCAGTCCAGTTGATGTGCCTGGATTGGAAGCTTTCTTTTTTTTTTTTCTTTTCCTTTTAAAAATATGTTTATCTATCATCTATCTATCTGTCTATCTATCTATCATCTATCTATCTATCATCTATCTATCTATCATCTATCTATCTATCTATCTATCATCTATCATCTATCTATATCTATCATCTATCTATCATCTATCATCTATATCTATCTATCATCTATCTATCATCTATCATCTATCTATGTATTTAGAGCAGGAGTGTGCAGGGTGCAGAGAAAGAGAGAGAGAAACTTCAGCCCCATCATGGGCTTGACCCCATGACCTGAGATCACTTACCTAAGTTGAAACCAGAAGTCAGATGCTCAATAACTGGGCAACCCAGGTGTCCTGGGTTGGATGTTTTCTTAAGCCATTTCCACATCTAGGAATTTTTAATAAGAAATTACTTTCCATCTAAAGAACCTGCAGTGGATGCTATTTCTTCTATGTAATTTAATATATCTAACTTCCTCCTTCCAGACTTTGAAGGCCTTCAGCAATCTGATATTACCTTCCAGATAAACCTATATTGAGCTTTTTAAAAATTTTTATGGTCTGTAATATTATTCACAATAGTTGCCATGCTTTACATTATATTGCCATGATTTAGTTATATCATAACTGGAAGTTTGTACTTCTGGATCCCTTTCACCTGTTTCACGTACTATCCGACCACCTTCCCCAGTAGCAAACATCATTCTGTTCCCTGTGTCCATGATGTCAGTTTGGTTTTCTTTGTTTTGTTTTTAAGATTCTACACGTGAGTAAAATCATATAGTATTTGTCTTTCTGACTTACTTCATTTAGCGCAATTCCCTCAAGTTTCATTCAGTTGGTTAAAAATAGCAAGATTTTTATTACATTTTTGTGCCTGATTATTATATCATTGTATATACACACACCCATCTTTATCCATCTATCAGTGGACACAAGTTATTTCCATATCTTGGAATTTCCATATCTTGTTATAAATAATACTATAAATAGACATAAAGTTCCATATGTATTTTTTGAATTAGTGTTTTTATTTTCTTTGGATAAAATCCAGAAGTAGAGCTGCTACGTTATATAAAGATTCTAGTTTTAATTTTTTGAGGAACTTCTGTTTTCCATAGTGGCTGCCAACCATGAACAAGGGTCCCTTTTTCTCAACATCCTTATCAACACTTGTAATTTCTTGTCTTTTTGATAATAGCCATCCTGACATTTATGAGGTGACATCTCATTGTGGTTTTGATTTGCATTTACGTGATGATTAGTGATGCTGAATATCTTTTCATGTGTCTGTTGGTTATTTATAGGCCTTCTTTAGAAAAATGTCTATTCAGATCCCCTGCCCACTTTTTTTTTAAGATTTTATTTTTATTTATTTGACACAGAGATCACAAGTAGGCAGAAAGGCAGGCAGAGAGAGAGAGGAGAGGAAGCAGGCTCCCCGCTGAGCAGAGAGCCCGATGCGGGCCTTGATCCCAGGACCCTGAGGTCATGACCTGAGCTGAAGGCAGAGGCTTTAACCCATTGAGCCACCCAGGTGCCCCCCTGCCCACTTTTAAATCAAATTATTTTTGTTGTTATTGTTATTATTCAGTTGTATGAGATAGTATGTATTTTGGATATTAACCCTTTATTGGATATATGATTTGAAATATTTTCTCCCATTGGTTCCCTTGTTTGTGAATTCAGATTCAGAATAATCATGAAGACCAATGTCTAAGTACTTACTGTCTATGTTTTCTTCTAGGCGTTTTTGGTTTCACGTCTTACATTCAAGTCTTTAATCCATTTTGAGTTAATTATCATGTACAGCATGAGAAAGTGGTCAGATCTTATTCTTTAGCATGTGCTTGTCCACTCTGGCCAACACCATTTATTGATGAGATCATCCTTTTCTCATTTAGTCTTCCCTCCATTGTTGTAAATTAATTGACTACATGTGTGTGAGCATATTTTTGGCCTCTCTATTCTATAAGGATTTTTTTTTTTTTGAACACTTCACGCCCACTGTGGAGTCTGACATGGGGTTTCAACTCAGGACCCTGAAATCAAAACCTGAGCTGAGATCAAGAGTCAGATACTTAGGTGACTGAGTCACCTGGGCACCCTTGAGTTCTTTATTGTATTCCATTGATCTATGTGCCTAGTTTTAGGCCAATATTATACTGTTTTGATTACTATAGCTTTGTAGACTAGTTTCAAATTAGGGAGCATGCTGCCTACTTCTCAGAATTGCTGTGGTTATTTGGGGTCTTTGGTTGTTCCATACAAATTTTAAGATTGCTTAGTCTATTTAAGTGAGAAAAAAAGTCCTTGCACTTTTGATAGAGATTACATTGAATCTGTATATTGCTTTAGGTAGTATGGACATTTTAACAACATTCTTCTGATCCATGAGCATCAAATATCTATTTCTGTGTATTCTTCAGTGTCTTTCACCAGTGACTTACAGTTTTCAGTGTACAGGTCTTTCATCTTCTTGGTTAAATTTATCCCTAGGGAATTCTGTCATTTTTTTTTTTTATGTGATTGTAAATGGAATTTTCTTAATTTCTTTCTGATAGTTTGTTGTTAGTGTATAGAAATACAACTGAATTTTGTATATTGATTTTGAACTCTGCCACTTCATTGAATTTACTTATTCTAACAGGTTTTTTTGGGTAGAACCTTTAAGGTTTTCTATATATAAAATTATGTTATTTGAAAATAGTGACAGTTTTACTTCTTCCTTTCCAATGTAGATGGTTAATTTCTTTTTCTTGCCTAGAAAAAACTTCCTGTATTATGTTGAATGAAAGTGAGGAGGGTGGGCATCCTTGTCTTATTCTTTATCCTAGAGGAAAAGATTTCAGATTTTTACGGTTGAGTATGATATTAGCTGTGGACTTGTATATGGTCATTATTATGTAGAGGTACATTCCTCGTCTTAACCACTCTGTTGAGAGTTTTAATCACAAATGGATGTTGAATTTTGTCAAATGTCTTTCCTGTATCTATCAAGATGAACCTATAATATTTATACTTCATTTTGTTAATGTGACATATCATATTTTTTGATTCGTAGATATTGAACCCAAACTTACACCTCTGGAATAAATCCTACTTGATCATTATTTATGATTCTTTTAATGTATTACTGAATGCAGTTTGCTAATATTTTGTTGAGGATATGTTAATCTATATCTTTCAGGGATCTTGGCCTGCATTTTCCTTTCCTTATGATGTTCTTGTCCGGTTTTGGTATCAGGGTAATGCTGGCTTTGTGAAATGAGTTTGGAAGTCTTTCTTCCTCTTCAATTTTTTGGAAGAGTTTAAGTATTAAATCTTCTTTAAAGTTAGTAAAATTCACAAATGATGGCATCTGGTCTTGGATTTTTGTTTCTTGGGAGTTTTTTGATTACTGATTCAATCATTTTGCTAGTAATTTGTCTATTCATATTTTCTGTTTATTCCTGATTCAATCTTTAAAGATTGTATTATTCTAGGATTATCCATTTCTTCTAGATTATCCAATTTCTTAGTATATAATTGTCCATAGTAGTTTTGTATAATCCTTTGCAATTTTTTGGTGTTAGTTATAAGTTCACTTTTGTTTCTGATTTATTTACTTGAGCTTTCTTTTTTTTCTTGGTGAGTCTAGCTAACGTTTTGTCAAATTTTTTCTTCCTCAAAGAATTAGGCTTTACTTTTATTGATCGTATCTGTTGTCCTTTCCTTTCTATTTCATTTATTTCTGCTCTGATCTTTATTATTACCCTCCTCTACTAACTTTCGACTTCATATGTTATTCTTCTAGTCCCTTTAGATACAAAGTTAAATTGTGAAATTTTTCTTGTTTCTGTTTTGTTTTGTTTCGGCTTGGTTTTTGTTTGTTTATTTTGTTTTGTTTATGATTTATTTTGTTTTATTTTTTCAGTGATGCAAGATTCATTGTTTATGCCCCACACCCAGTGCTCCATGTAATACGTGCCCTCAATACCCATCACCAGGCTCACCAATCCCCCCCCCCACTCCCCTCCAAGACCCTCAGTTTGTTTCTGAGTCCAGAGTCTCTCATGTTTCATCTCCCTCCAGGATTTACCCCACTTCCCATTTCCTTTCCTTTTCCTACAGTCCTCCATATTACTCCTTATGCTCCACAAGTAAGTAAAACCATATGCTACTTGACTTTTCTGCTTGTCTCATTTTACTCAGCATAATCTCCTCCAACTCAGTCCACAATACAAAAATTGAATATTTATCCTTTCTGATGGAGGCATAATATTCCAATGTATATATGTACCATATCTTCTTTATCCATTCATCTGTTGAAGGGCAATTGGCTCTTTCCACAGTTTGATGATTATAGCCATTGCTGCAATGAACATTGGGGTACATATGGCCCTTCTTTTCCCTACATCTGTATCTTTGGGGTAAATACTCAGTAGTGCAATTGCAGGGTCATAAGTCCAATGTGCCATTCAAAGCTCTTGTTTCTTTGTTGATTTTCTGTTTAGATGATCTGTCCATGCTGAGAGTGGTGTGTTAAGATCTCCTACAATTAATGTATTTGTATCGATATGACTCTTTATTTTGCTTAACAGTTGGCTTACGTAGTTGGCTGCTCCCATGTTGGGGGCATAAATATTTACAACCACTAGATCTTCTTGGTGTATAGACCCTTTAAGAATGATGTAATGTCCTTCTGTGTCCCTGACTAGAGTCTTTAGATTAAAATCTAATTTGTCTGATATGAGAATCACTACCCCGGCTTTCTTTTGAGGTCCATTGGCATGAAAGATGGTCCTCCATCCCCTCACTTTCAATCTGGAAGTGTCTTTAGATATAAAATGTGTCTCTTGTAAACAGCATATGGACAGGTCCTGTTGTTTTATCCAGTCTGCAACCCTGTGCCTTTTTATTGGAGCATTTAGGCCATTCACATTGGGAGTGGTTATTGATAGGTATGTTTTTATTGGCATCATGTTCTCTGTGAACTTCTTCTTTCTATAAATTACCTCTCTAAATTTCTATTATGTGTCACTCTTGGGCTTTTTCCTCTTTTATAGAACCCCCCCTTAATATTTCTTGTAGTGCTGGCTTGGTGGTTGCATAATCTTTTGGACCTTGGCGGTCCTGGAAGCTCTTTATTTCTCCTTCCATTTTGAAAGTCAACCTTACTGGATACATTATTCTTGGTTGCATTTTTTTTAAATTTTCTGAATATGTCTTGTCAGCCCTTTCTGGCTCGCCAGGTTTCTGTGGATAGGTCTGACACTATTTTGATGTTCTTCCCTCTGTACGTAAGTGATCTCTTACCCCTAGCTGCCCTTAAGACATATTCTTTGAATTTATGATTCATAAACTTCACAAATATGTGCCTGGAGGTTTTTCTAGCCTCATTGATCTGCGGGGGGGGGGGGGGTCCTCTCTGCCTCTAGGACATGAACACTTGTTTCATTCCCCCAGATAGGGAAATTTTCATCCAGGATTGTTCAACTGTATCTTCTAGCCTTCTCTCTCTCTCAACTCCCTGAGGAATTCCAATAATTCTGATATTAGAGCATTACATGGCATCATTTATATCTCTAATTCTATTTTCATGGGATTTTAGCTGTTTGTTCCAAGATTTCTCTTGCTCCTCTTTCTCAATTTGTCTGTCTTCTACATCACTAATCTTCAGCTTCACCTATCCTATTTGTTAGTATATTTAAATTAGATTAGATCTCCTTAATAGCCTTTTTAACCTCTTCCAGTTCAGTTTTCAGTTTTGCCCCTTGAGCTTATATATTGCCACTAATGTTCTTTTCAAACTTAGCCATTGCTTGGATAATTGTTACCCTGAATTCCATTTCTGTCATATTGTTTGTGTTCAAATCCAGTAGTTCTGTGACAGGGGTTGCAGTCTCTGAGTTTTTCTTCTGTTGGGTGTTCCTCCTTCAAGTCATTTTGGTGAGGGGTGGTTGAGGGGATGTATAGCTGAATATATCAACTATGATCCAGGTTTGTTGCTCATTGGAAGGTTTCAAAGCAATCAGAAGTCACCACTGAAAAGAAAGAAAAAAGAGATAGAAAAAGAGAAAAGAAGTAAGAAAAAACCTGGCCAAAACAGGCCCGTATGGTAGGATTTATATGGCACAGGAACAAAAAAGAATAAAGAAAAAGACCATTGAAAGTAAAAGAAAGGGAGAGAAATCAAAAAGCAAAGCACAACTCAAATGACCCCCAAGAACAGTATTTATATATTACAAATGCAAAAACAAATACACAGAAACACAGACAGAAGAATAGGATGGGAAGGTGAGCACAAACCCTTTTGTGGGCAAAGAAAGTATTTCAGTTCCTCCTGGGCATATCTTGTTATTATTGTTAGAGTACTCCACTTTCTAGAGATATAGGGAAATTAAAACTGGTTCATATATAGGGGTAGTATTGAATAGGAATGAGGGATTACTTTGAAGCTTATATCTGTATGTATATTTAAAAGAAAAAAGAAAAGGAGAAAAAAAATGAAACAAACACAGATATGTGCTTGAAAAAAGTTCAAGGTAAAAAGTTATTATGGAGTGTTATATTATCATGTCATAATAATAAGTTGGCTAAAAAATAGAAGAACAAAAACTCTGAGAATGAATTTAAAATTTAAAATGAAAACTTAAAAAAATGAAAATAAAAAGAAGTTAAAAAGAAAATAAAATGAAAAGCTGTATCTATAAAATATGCAGGTTTGAGGGTAGTACCGGGAGCTTAATATATTGTTTTTTCCCTGATTTAGGGGTTTTACAATTTTATGGAGACCCTTTAGTGTTGTCCTCTTGTTCTTCTGGCTTGCCTTCTGGCAGAGGGTTCTGCCATGTTGTTTTTTAGTCACTGTTACCTGGGCTGAGTCTCCTTGCTGCCCCTTTTAAAGGACTTGGCTATATGGAAACCAGGTTTTCAGGCTTTTCTTCTCTGGAGGATTTGTTGTTTTGTGTTTTTTTGCAGCTTTTCAGAAAGTTAGGGCAAAGTAAGCTGTCTGCACCCAGACCTCTGTCTTAGAGAGAAGCCTCAGTTAGCTCCCCTCTGGATGATGCAGAGCATGCAAACTCCCTCTGTATTTTCCCCTGCACCGTGCCACCTTTCATAGGCAGTGCACACCCACAGTCACCAGCCAGGTGGCACCCAAAGCCCCTGCTTGTCACTTCACTCATGCGCCACAGAAACTGCGAGTGATAGCAGTTGGTGCGAGCTTGTCGCTGGCAGAACACTCTTTGGAGCCCACACTCATGCTGGGAGCACTACAACCCCGTGGTCCCACAAGTCCTGTGGAAGGCTCAAGAGTCATCTCTGTCACAGGTTGTGCACGCCTCGCCCAAGCAGCAGACCAAGCGTGGAGTTAGAGACTTCCTGCCGCTGATTCCTTCAGTGGGCACCAGGGAGCACTTTCTACCCCAGGGCTGGAGGCACAACTTTATGTCCTTGCCAACAGTCAGCTTTCCCCAGTTGTCTCTTAAGGACCCTTTGTTTTTGAGTGCTTTTTAACCAGACTGCAATTTGATGCTGGTCCCCAAGCACAGGGCACTTTCCTACTGGGGTATTACTTTCCAGTGGGTTGCTTCTGGTGGCTCCCTCCCCTTCTTGTTTGTCCTCTGAAATCAGTCTGAGTGGTTCCGCTAGCTTTACCTCTCTGCTGGTGCTCTTCTCCCCCCCGTAGAGATCCGGAAGTGTGTAGTCTTACATCTCAGGCTGATTTCATGGGTGTTCACAGTGTTCTTGTAGATATTTAGCTCAGTTCAGGGGACCCTTTGAAATGGGGTCTCCTACTTTTTCATCATCTTTCCCCTCCTCTCAAATTTGTTTTTTTTCAAACCCTTGTTGAGATGTTGGTATTTAGCTCTGTTAACATTTGTTTTATATATTTAGGTGCTTCCATGGCAGATTCATATATACTCACAAGAGTTATATGTCCTTGTTGGATTCACCCCTTTATCATTATATAATGTCCTTCATCCTGTATTACAGTCTTTATTTTAAAGTCCATTTTGTCTGATGTAAGTGTAACTACAGCAGTTTTCTTTTCTGTCTCTATTTGCCTGGAATATCTGTTTCCATTCTTTCATTTCAGTCTCTGTGTGTTCTTACTTCTGAAGTAAGTCTCTTGTTGGCAACATATTGATGAGTGTTGCTTTTTAATTATTTTAATTTTTTTAAACCATTCAGTCACTTTGTGTCTTTTGCTTGATTAACTTAGTGCATTTTCATTTAATTATTGATAGATATGTATTTGTTGGCATTTTGTTAATTGTTTTCTGTTTTTGTAGTTCTCTTTGTTTCTTTCTTCTTCTTTTGTTTTCCTCCCTTGTGGCTTGATAACTTTTTTTGGTGCTCTGTTTGATCCTTTTCTCACTTTATTTTGTGTATCCACTATAGGTGTTTCTTTGTAGTTATCTAGAGGTTCACATATAACATGCTATGTATATATATATATATATAATAATATGTATAAAATAGACTATATGGTCTATTTTAAGTTGATAACAATTAAATTTGTTTTTAAAATCAATTAAAATCACTTATTCCAAAACTATATTTTACTATTTTATGTAACTCTTAATGAATTGTAGTTTTAATTTTATTACTTTTATTTTAACCTTTACTTCATAAATTACTTCTCCTACCTTTAGTAGATATTTACATTTATCAGTGAAATTACTATTTTTGTATGTGTTGTTGTTATTAATTTGTGTCATATTTAGCTTAAAGAGTTCTGTTAGCATTTCTTTTAGGTCAGTTTAATGAACTCCTTGGGTTTTTACTTGTCTGGAAAACTCCTCATCTCTACTTCAATTTTGAATGATAATCTTCCAAATAGAGTATTCTTGATTGTAGTTTTGTTGTTGCTGTTGTTTCCTTTCAGCACTTTGAATATTGTCACTCCCTCTGTCTTATAAGATTTTTGATGAAAAATCCACTGATAGCCTTATGAGGTTTTCCTTGTCTATAACAAATTATTTTGTTCTTTACTGTTTTTAATAATCTCTCTTTAAATTTTAACATTTTGGTTATAATGTGTCTTGATGTGGATCTCTTTATGTTCATTTTATTTAGAGCCTTCTGTGCTTCGTGACCCTAAATGCCTATTTCCTCTCCCAGGTTAGGCAAATTTTCAGCAGTTATTTTTCCAAATAAGTTGTCTAAGGTTTTCTTGCATACTTTCATTTGGAACATATTCCTCTGCTTCCACATTTTTCCTGGTAATCTGTGTTTGTTTCTGTGTATTAAGTGAAATGGCCACCTCTCCTGGCCTTGAAGTAGTGATCTTCTGTAGAAAATGAAACTTATTATCAAATTTTGCCCTAGCTCTAGGGTGCTCTCAATCTTTTGTATTATCTAAGTGGCCTGCTTTTTTTTTTCTTGTTAAGTCCCTGTTGTTGAGGGTGTGCCAAGACCTATTAATGTTCTGGGTAGAGGGGTGTGGAGATTTCATTTAGCTCCTAGATTTAGGTTCACTGAAAGCTAGACCCTCAGGCAGCATCTTTTGAAGTATGAAAATATGTACAGTCTTATGGGGTTGCAGCTATAAACCCTACCAGTGTCAAGAACAGGTGATCTGGAAGTATCTTGTGAATGGTGCTTGCAGAAATGAGGGCTTCAGACAAGTGCATAAGCTCCTTTCTGGGAGGTGTCATTGAACTTTAGCAAGACCAGTGGAGTGCCCAGTGGTTATGTCTCCTTGCTTACTTTCCATGAGACTGCTTTCATAGCCTCTAGAAGTCTTGAATTCTTTCTTTAAGTCTGAAGCTCCAGGAAAAAGAAAATGCACCTTCTTCTCAGGAAGTCTGGGGATATGATTTTGTCTGCTGCCTGTGAAGTGCCCTGATAGTCGTAGCCTGCCAAGAACTGTCTTTCTGACTGTTATGGTTTCATGTAGCCCATGAACCCAAGCCCCCTTGGCCATAAGGGCTGGGATATCAAGGGCTACCCCATGTGTGAATTGCATGCATCCACCATCTTTAGCAGAGAAGTTGGAGAATATAGGGGATCAGACATACTGTTTGGCTTTAACAAGACATCAGGAATAAGACTAGCTTGTGTGCACCTCCTAGCTTCATCAGTATAAAGAAAAAAGTGCCTTGTCTATGTGTGCAAGGGGTGGGAGAATTCCATGACTGGTGGCACTTGCTGGTCCCAGCCATAGGGTGGGGTGTACTACAAACCCTTGAGTTCACTGGCTTTCGCAAGGGAGCAGGAAAATGCTGTGACCACTTGCACTTACTAGACCCAGTCAAAGATCTGGGGAGTGCCACTTCCCCCCACCAGCCTTATCAAGGTTGTGGGATAGTGCCATGTTTGCACAAGGCTGTGTTCATATGACAGAGGGAGAGTGCAAAAATGATGTTTTCCAGTACTTCCATCTCTGAAAAGAGTTTCAACTGTTTCTGGCCCCTTCAGCAGGTGCTTTAAGATTAGAAATGAACCTTCATCACATATACTGTCGTCACTTCAAACTGCAGCTTTTGCAATCTGTTCTGGGATGAGTGAGACCATGCTGAAGCCCTTTAAAAAGAGAATTTCAGTTTTCTATAGCCCTCTGGGTCCCTTGGACATAAATCCTGTCAGTTTTCTAAGCCAAATATTTTGGGGGCTTATCTCTCTGGTGCAGGTCTTAAGGGTTGGGATGACTGGTGTAGGACAAAAATTCCCTTTTCCTCTAGGAGAAACTTTGAATTATGATATGTTTCCATGCTGGGGGTCAAGTTTTGGTGAGACTATATCTCTGCCTCTCCTATCTTTTTCAGTGTGGTCCTTTTCCCTTCATGTGGAGGATTGGTTCATCTATTTTCAGTTCTATTTTGCAAGGAATTGTTCTGTATGTAGATGTGATGTACCCATGAGAGGAGGGAAATTCAAGATATTCCTATGATGTCATCTTGGTCTGCCCCTCTATCCAGAGCTTTCTAGTCACTGATTTCCTACATGTGCTTTTTGCTCTCTTTCCCATTTTTGTGACTTAATTTATGTGCACAGTTGTATAATTTATATATCTTGTATGTGCATTTATTTTAGTACCAAACACATATTTATTTGTGAGTTTTTTCCTCTTTCATAATGTGAGACCACTGAGAGATTAAAAGTGAGAGTTTTCACTTATTTTTATATTCTCTCACTATTAAAATCAGAGCTACTGGTGCCAAAAAATTTTTTTTAAAGATTTTATTTATTAATTTGACAGAGAGAGGGATCACAAGTAGGCAGAGGCAGGCAGAGAGAGAGAGGAAGCAGGCTCCCTGCTGAGCAGAGAGCCTGATATGGGCCTCAATCCCAGGACCCTGAGATTATGACCTGAGCTGAAAGCAGAGACCTTAACCCACTGAGCCACCCAGGTGCCCATAAAAATGTTTTTGAATGAATGTGGTAGCCAAGAATTTTACCTCCATGATATTTGCCCTGGATATTATACCTCTAAATATTTTGTTCTATAGCAAAAGGGATGTTGCAGATAAAATTACATTGCTAATCAGCTGACCTTAAAATAAGGAGATTATCATGGATTATCCAGATGGACCTGATGTAATCTCTTGGACCCTTACAAGCAGATGAGAAAGACCAAATAGAGAAGGAGAAGTCAGATGGGAAGTCAAGTGAGCTGAGGCATGGCAAGGACTTGACCCTACTTTGCTGGGTTTGAAGATAAAGGGGACCAGGATCCAAGGAATTCTGACAGACTAGAAGCTGAATACTACTCCTGGTAGAGTCCAGAGAGAAAGTGGGACCTCAGTCCAATAACTGCATGGAATTGAATTTTTGACAACCCATGTATGCTTGGAAGTTTTCTTCCCCAGAGCCTCCATTAAACAAGGTAATCCTCCCTCCCCCCACATTGATTTTTAGCATTGGGAGATCCATGTCTGCCATTCAGAATTGTGAAATAATATATTTGTATTGTTTTGACCTAAGTGTATAGTAACCTGTAATAACAATGATAGAAAATTAATATAGTGATTAATGTTTATATGTTTGAATATTTTTCCTCTTCCCTTTGCCTTTACATTGGACATTATTTCTTTTCCTTCATATGTACATATTTTTCCTTCTAGGCTCATCTTGGTCATACCATACCCTAGGAATCTTTGAGGTTTCTACATCAAACTGATCATTTTTTCCACTCTGATTTCTCTAATTATTTCTCTAACTTCTCTGAAGTTAAGCTTGAAGCCTATTCCTTTATCACACTGCTGTTATATTTTATGTTGTTTTACTGCCTAATTGCAAGTTTTATTTAATCATACTGTCACATACTGTTGAATAATAATTTTATATACATGTATTTTATTTCCCACATGGATTTGCAAACATAGCTTCAGGAGGATAGTGGTGATTATAAAACACTCATTGATTGATTCTTTTTTATTAATTTTAAAAATATTTGTAATCAATCAAGTGATTAGTAAATGCTTAAAAATAAAACTTCCAGCATTTTGAAACAGATTTTGGCCTTGATTTTGTAGGTAAAAAAAGATGCTTTAAGAACTTTATCTTTATCTTTAGGACATCTGAAGACTTTATCTTTAGGACATCTAGTAAACCAGCCAAAAGAAGCCAAGCATATAAAATCAAACATATATAACCTTTTTAGGGCAGTATGTCTAGTTCAAGGGGTGTGACAATAGAGCATCTGGTGTTAGTAATGAGTAAATAATTTTCATAGGACTGAGAGGCAGTTGGAAAGACTACAGATTTTTGGAAATGGTGTCAAAATCAACTAGTTAAGATACAAGATTTTCAAATAAATAAAGATGTGTTTGTGGTTGTGGCTACTAAAAATGCACTGAAAACTAGGATAACATTCTGCTTTATATTTTAATACTAGAAAACTATCATTTTAAGTGGAATAATAATAAATATACTCTTTTTAATTTTACTGGGGAAAAATGTATTGAGGCATCTTGTTAATTTTCCTAAAAATGGGAAAATCTTACTTACTTACTTAACTTACTTACTTGAAAAGACCAGTATGATTTCAATATGGTTATTTACATAAAACCAAAGTAGGTCTGGTTGATGATGGAGAAAGAATTTAGGCATCATTAGGAACCTAATAATCAGAGGTTGGTTCATTTAGCAAAGATAGGTAAAGTTACCCATAACTTTTTTCTTTTCTCTGAAGTTAAGCTTGAAGCCTATTCCTAACATATAGCTTATGAAGCCAAGGCACTTATGTTATTGGCAATACCACAAATAATGCTGACAGTCTGTAGAAGTCAAAGCAGTTACTTGAATTTTCTTCTGAGTAGTTTCTCCCTATTTACTTACCTTACCAGCATTTTAAATGTGTAAATTCTAGCCTACAAAAAATTGCTTGCATCTGTTTCAAAAGATGGTCTAAGAAAACAAAAGAAAATATATCCAAATCAACCAAGCAGTGTTCTCTGAGTCCTGTTTTCAGCAGGATTCATGTTAGAGGAGCAAGCAGGCAGAGAAAACCCAACAGGGGAATTGATGTGGTCTGTTCTCCAGAAAGCCGGTAGTGTAGTTAGAAATGCAGGAAGCTAGGTAAGAAAATAATAGTGAAGATTACATGATATTATAGTAATAAGTGCTGAATATTTTGATGCAAACTATACTACATACTTTTCATGAATGAAGACTATTTGTCATCTTTAAATTCCCTATCTTAAGTACTCAGTAAATGTTCAGAACAGAAGGTGTTCAAAGGGAGACTAGAACACCCTGAGAGGGCCTCATGAATGAAGAAGATCTTAGAAAAAGCCTTGAGGACTAAGCAGAAACTGGGTTAGTTTTGGGAATGTCCTCCTACGGCTTCTCCCTACCATCTTAATTCAATATCTAGGTCAACAGTCAGCTCTGTGGATCAATTTTGTTATATCCCACAAAAAATTATCCACACCCTCCTCACTGTTTTACAACCACTCCAGCAATTTCATGTTTATCAACATTTCTATCTATATGTACTTGGGAAGTTATTTAAGTACTTTTTTGCCTCAATGTTCTCATTAGTTGCATAATAGTCATTTCTCTTTCATGGAATTATTATATTGCACGTATCTTGATATCTAATGTACTTGATATCTAATGCACTTTGGCACATAGTAAGTCTTGAGAACTACAAGCTTCTTTTATAATGAAGTTTTATTTTTGAGGGGCTGATATAAAACCCAAGTTTGTTAAGAGTAACATATACCTTATTTCCACAGAAGTAAATACCGTCTTTTACATAATAAAAGTGATTAGTAACTATCCCTGAATTTGTTTGATTATGTAGAGAAAGAAAATATTGCTTGTAAAAATAAAGTAAATTTACCACAGGAACTGAAAATCATTTTTGAGAGTGATTTTTATGATGTGTGATTGTGGTTGAGTTTCATATCATGGTTCTTGTTTATCAGCATCAACTTTCAGTATTATTTATATCAGTTAAATGACTTACAGTCAAACTAATTTAACTTGAAAAGACCAGTATGATTTTAATATGCTTATTTACATAAAACTATTCTAGGCATAAGTGAAGTATACAGAACCAATTTATAATTATAGATTTAAGATATTATTATTTATAAATATATCTTAAGTTATAATCACTGAAAAAGACTGCATTTCAAATCTCATCTTAGAAAAAAACAGTTTACATATTTGGTGGAACATATTTTGCTTCATAATTGTTTTTAAACTTTAGACATAATGGAACTTTAAGCATTTTCATCTTTTAAAATAATTAAAGGAAATACCTTTTAAAAGTTTGTGTTAGGAAGGTTTTGTTTTTATTTTGATCAAACCATCCTATATAGTACCTGAATAAAATCTTGACATCCCAAACATGTAGTAATTACATGTTCTTATAAATTGCCTGGGAATTACATTTACTGTCAAATTATTGTAGTTATTATGTAATGTATATTTTAATTTAGCCTGTGGAAGTAACAAAGTAATGTAATTAACAGCAACTGAGGAATTATCTTCTTTAGGACAAAATGGTTACTTGTAACAAGAATGAACCAATCCAGCTTTTATCCTAAGCTAAAATTTCCATTAAAGTCAAGATGAGCAGTATATTGAGTCATGAAAGGTCAAGAAACATCACAATGAAGTTTTACACAAATATTTGAAGTGATTTTTAAAAATCACAGTCTAGACCATTTAATGATAATTATAATTTGAAACCTAAAATATATGTAATTTTTAAGAAGTGTTTTTAATTGAATCCCAAATGTTAACTTATTGTTTTCTGATTTCTGATTTGTGTGTATGTGTATGTGTATGATTACTTTGGATATTGTGTAGTCTTTAAAGAAAATTTGAAATGTAAAAGGGATTTTTAAGTATACATTTGAAAACTAATAGAATGCTTATGTGCTAGCTACTAAAGATTTCACAATTGTTGAGTACTAACTCATTAGTATTAGCCAGGCACTTTTATAGGTGATTTTTAGGTAGCTTATTTAAATCTCATTGCAACCCTCTGAGTAAATTCTTCATAATCACCATTTTCTGGGCAAGGAAGAGGGGCAGAACATAGTTAAGTATTATCAGGTAATAATAATGAATTAATAGTATCAGAACTGTAGTTACTAGTTCCAGTATCCAGATTCTTTTTTTTTTTTTTTTTAAGATTTTATTTATTTATTTGACAGAGAGCGATCAGAGGTAGGCAGAAAAGCAGGCAGAGAGGAGGAAGCAGGCTCCCCACCGGGCAGAGAGCCCGATGAGGGCCTCGATCCTAGGACCCTGAGATCATGACTTGAGCCAAAGGCATATAGGCTTTAACCCAGTGAGCCACCCAGGCACCCCATTGTCCAGACTCTTATCCACTGTACCAGCCATCTTTATCCAAACAATAAACATATAAGAAAGACTGAAGTTTAAAATTTCTTTTCCAAGAACTGTCAAATAACAACACATTGTTTAATAACTTTACATTTTAAATAATACTTTTCAGATGGAAAGCAATTATTACTCTAAGTAAAAAGTGAATAAAATTTTCCCATGACCCATCCTGCTATTGTGTTCTAAAAAATATTACTTTTCTCAATATGTGATTCTAGTGTATAATGTCATGTAATATATGTTTTTTTTTCAAAAGTGTACATTTGAACATTCTTACCTTTTAATCTGATTGAGATTCTGTTACATGAAGTGCAGATCTGTATGATTTTGAATTAGTTCCTCAGACATTTTCAGACTCAATTTTCCTATCTGTAATATTATCCCATTATATTAAGTAAGTTCTAACCTGATTTTAGAAGATTAGCTCTGACTATACACTGGATGTAGCACAGATAGTAGGAAAAAATGCAGACTTTGCAAGCAGAGGGACAGACTCTGACTTCTGTTTTGGTATATAACACTGAGTAGTCACAAATTTTCTGAATCTCACATTTTACGTCTGTGAAATGGGGATCAAAATAACCTACTTTACAAAATTGTTGTAAGGATTAATTAGCTAGTGAGTACTCATAAAAGTTAAGTTTACACTTGTAAAAATTACATGATTATTTATTGTAAATCTTATCTTTGTCCCAGTTACAAATGACTATTTATCATAGTTTATGACCAGGAGAACTCAATTTAAATAACTGACATGGAATTTTAGATGACCTAGTGAGATTTAAATGGTTTTGTTAGTGTGTTTTTGATCTGCTTGATTAGATGTATTTGTGTATAAATACAAATACCATGCTTAGTCAGGGGTATTATTTTTCAATGAGCTCCTAATTACATTAATATCCCAACTGCCCTGCAGGTGATTCACATCTTGGAAGAGTGGGAAGCTATTCTACACTCATTTTCAATTCAACTTGAATTTCTCCGTTTCATTATTTTTTAACAAAATTGGATTTGGTGATACTTGACACCTGATAAGATTTTGTTTATTCTGCTGTAAAGGAAGGCTAATAAAGTAGATTTCCACAGGGCTTATAGTCTTGGTTATAGCATTTTAGAGCAACATAAAATTGCACATCCATCCACTTAAAATATTCTTTCTTTATGGCTTTTCATAAACAATACTGCTTTGTGTTTGGTATTGGAATTTGAGAACCTATAATACTATTTTATACACTGTACATTTCTATAGTGAAATAGAGTAAAACACAGTGGGCTAGATTTTTTTCTATATTTTTTTCTATGATTACAAAAATGCAGTGGACTAGTAAACAAATCTGAGTACTTATAATGTGGTTAATGTGGATGTCTTGCTATGGGAAAATTAAACAACCTAAAATTGGTATTGTTTACTGCTTTGGTCCATTCAGGTTGCTATAACAAAATGCCATAGACTTGGTGGCTTATTTAACAACGAATACTTATTTCTCATGGTTCTGAAGCTTAGGAAGTTTAATAAATATATAGATTTTAAATTTTAATTGACATAGACAAATCTTCCTCTATAAGGTTTGTAACAATTTACTCTCTACTAGCAATGTGTGTGCCTACTTCCCATATTCTCATCAACCGAATATGTCATCAAATTTGTGAATTTTTATAATCTAAGTGAAAAAAGTTATCTCTATGTAGATTTAGTTGCACTTCCCTAGGAATAAGTAAAGTAGAGCTCATTCCATAATCTTAAGAGCAATTTATACTTTCCTTTCTTGTGAACTGTCCTTTTCTTATTTTCCTGTTGGGTTTTGGTATTGTGATATTGATTGTAGAAAATTTACATATTAGGGACATTAACTCCTTTTTTGTAATATAAATTGTGGTTACTCTCTAGTTTTAAAAATGTTGATTGTGGTCTTATTTTTATGTTATAGGATTTATATTTCCTTTTATTAACTCTTTATTTTGGAAAGGCTTATCACATCTCGAGTATATGAAAATAAAGAAATATGAATTAAGGCTCTCCTTTTTACAGAGTGCTATGCTACTTACTATTATCACTATAATTAATCCCTGCCCACATTTTTCAAGAAAAGGTAATCAGTGTGCAAACTACTAAGAAACACTAGGCTGTGTAAAATAGTGATATGATAAATGTATAGGCCACATTGTCATTAATTACTTTATTAAGTATAATTATATTAATTACCAATTATCATAATTTTCCCCTTATAAGAATGACTATTTGGTTAAAACATCTTCTCTACTATGCTTCTTCTAAGCTTCATGAAACGTAGAAGGTATGTCTGTTTTGTTTGTGGAGTAATTCCCAGAGGCTAGCTCAGAGTGTAGGAAATTATAGCCACTTAAACATCTATTTATTGAATAATGAATGAATGTCCATCACAGTGCCTAACACTATAATCTCAAAGTAAATCTGGACATGTAAATGTATAAACAAGTAAAACAATGTTTTCTGAGCAGTAACCCAAATAGGAACAAGGCATTGAGATTTGTTGAGAAAGAAGTTCTTGACTCTGTCTGGTCAGAGGATGATTTCAGGATGAAGTACTATTAACTGAATACAAAATCTTTAATGTGGTTCTCCAGTTGCATATAATATTCAGGAGGACCAAAAGTCATAGAAAAAGTCGTAGAAAAAGGTAAGCAAAGAGTAATGATGGTGTGTTTGGATAACTATAGAATTTTTTTTCTTTTGTTCAAATGGCTTTTTTGGGGAGTAGGAGAAGCTAAGACAAGAATACTTAATTCTGGTAAAGAATGTTGAGGAAGATACCATGGAATAAGTTAGGTTTCTAATCAAGATATTTAAAAAATGCATAGCATTCCAATAGGCACAAAATCAGTGGAAGGATCTAGGGCTAACAGAACAATATATTCAAAATTACAGAAAAACCCCAAAATTACTTGATGATTTTTAGGAAACAGATACCAGTTAGAGTAGCTGAAGCATAACTAAAGCAACAGGAGTAAAAAACCAGGATGGAATCAGAAAGGATGAATATCCAACTTTTGTAGCAACATGGACTGGATTAGAAGAGATTATGCTGAGTGAAATAAGCCAAGTAGAGAAAGTCAAGTATCACATGTTTTCACTTACATATGGTGCATAAGGGGTAATGTAGAGGACAGTAGGAGAAGGAAAGGAAATGGGAAGTAGGGTAATCCAGGGAGAGAAACAAAACAACAGAAACTTTGGACACAGAAACAAACTGAGGGACTTGGAAAGAGGGGGGTGAGGGGATAGGAGATGGGTACTGAGGGCACCTATTGCATGGAGCACTGGGTGTGGGGAATGTGGAATGAATCTTGGAACACTGGAAAGAAAATATTTAAGTAACAATAAAAAAAAAAACAGGATGGATAATGTGTACTTATCCTTAAAAATAAAGGGATCTAAGCTTATCAATCAAATCTCTTACTAAGGGGGAGAAAGTTTATGTTTGTTTTCTTGAATTAATCATGAACAAGAAGATCTAAAACTTTACATGAATAGCATAGATATGGGTGGAATATTTCTGTTTTATCCATTTTATTCATGGTAGTTTTTCCTTTTTTGTTTTTTAAACTTATTTAAGTTCTAGTTAGCTAACATATAGTGTAATATTGGTTTCAGGAATAGAATTTAGTGCTTCACTTACATATAACACCCAGTGCTCATCACAGCGAATGCCCTTCTTAAAACTTATCACCCATTTAGTCCATCCTGCACCCACCTCCCCTCCAGTAACCACCAGTTTGTTCTCTATAGTTAAGAGTCTCAAATGGTTTTTCTCCCTGTATTTTTTTTCTCCTCCCCTGATGTTCATCTGTTTTGTTTCCTAAATTCCACATGAGTGAAATCACACAGTATTTGTCTTTCTTTGACAGACTTATTTCACTTAATGTAATATACTGGTTCCATCAATGTCATTACAAATGGCAAGATTTCATTCTTCTTGTTGGATGAGTAATAGTCCATTGTGTGTGTGTGTGTGTGTGTGTGTGTGTGTGTGTGTGTGTGTATGCATACCATCTCTTCCTTATCCATTCATCAGTCCATGTATACTTGGGCTCTTTCCATAATTTGACTACTGTTAATACTGCTACTATAGACATCAGGGTGCATGTCCCTGATCTGAAACAGTATTTTTGTATCCTTTGGGTAAATACCTAGTAGTACAGTTCCTGGATCATAGGGTAGTTTTATTTTTAACTTTAATTTTTACTTTATTTATTTATTTATTTGAGTGTGAGAGAGAGAGGAAGAGAGAGAGCACCAAGCAGGTGTAGTGGCAGGCAGAGGGAGAAGCAAGTTTCCTACTGAGAAAGGATCTCAATGTGGGCTCAGTCTCAGGACCCCAGGAAGGGGTCCACTGAAGGCAGCCACTTAACTGACTGAGCCACCCAGGCGTCCCTCTATTTTTAACTTTTAGAAGAACTTACATACTATTTTTCAGTGTGACTTTACTAGTTTGCATTCTGGTAAGAAGGTTCCCCTTTCTCTGCATCCTCATCAGCATCTGTTATCTGTGTTGTTAATTTTAGCCATTCTGGCAGGGATGATGTGGCTTCTCATTGTAGTTTGATTTGTATTTTCCTGATGATGAGTTTTGAGCATCTTTTCATGAATCTGTTAGCCATCTGGTTGTCTTCTTTGGATAAATGCCTATTTATGTTATCTGCCCATTTTTTTAACCTGGATTTTTTTTTTATTTTTTGGGTGTTGAGTTTGACAAATTCTTTTGAGATTTTGGATACTAATCTTTATTCAATATGTCATTTGCAAATATCTTCTCCTATTCTGTAGGCTGCCTTTTAGTTTTGTTGACTGTTTTATTTGTTGTGCAGAAGCTTTTTATCTTGATAAAGTCCGAATAGTTCATTTTGCTTTTGTTTCCCTTGCCTATAAAGATGTGTTTAGTAAGAAGTTGCTACTGATGAGATCAAAGAAGTTTCTGTCTCTGCTCTCCTCTAGGATTTTGATGGATTCTCATCTCACATATAAGTCTGTCATCCATTTTGAATTTATTTTTATATATGGTATAAGAAAGTGATCCAGTTTCATTCTTTTTTTTTTTTTAATTTTATTTATTTGACAGAGAGAAAAACAGCCAGAGAGGGAACACAAGCAGGGGGAGTGAGAGAGGAAGAAGCAGGCTTCCCACCAAGCAGGAAGCCTGATGTGGGGCTCGATCCTGGGTCTCTGGGATCATGACCTGAGCCGAAGGCAGTCACCCAACCAACTGAGCCACCCATGCGCCCCCAAGTTTCATTCTTTTGCATGTTGCTGTCCAGTTTTCCCAACACCATTTGCTGAACAGACTGTCTTTTCCATTGGATATTCTGTCCTGCTTCATCAAAGATTATATAATAGTCAAACTATATAGTCAGAGGTCCATTTCTGGGTTTTCTGTTCTGTTCCATTGATCTATGTGTCAGCTTTTATGCCGGTACCTACTGTCTTGATCACTGTAGCTTTGTAATGTAGCTTGAAATCTCAAATTGTGCTTCCAGGTTTGGTTTTCTTTTTTAGGATTGCTTTGTCTTCTCATGGTCTTTTATGGTTACATACAAATTTTAGGATTGTTTGTTCTAGCTCTGTGAAAAATGCTGTTGGTGTTTTGACAGGAATTGCATTAAATGTGTGTGTAGGTTGCTTTGGGTATTATAGACATTTTAACAATGTTTGTTCTTCCAATCCATAAGCATGGAGTATTTTCCATTTCTTTGTGTCCTCTTCAATTTCCCTTCATAAGTGTTCTATAGTTTTCAGAGTACAGATCCTTTACTTACTTGGTTAGGTTTATTCCTAGAAGTCTTATTGTTTTTGATGAAATTATAAATGAGATCGATTCCTTGATTTCTCTTTCTGCAGTATTTTTGGTTTATAGAAATGACAAATTTCTGTACATTTATTTTTTATTCTGCAACTTTGCTGAATTTGTCAGGTCTAGTAATTTTTTGGAGTAATCTTTTGTGCTTTCTATGTAGAGTAGCATGTCATCTGCAGACAGTGAAAGTTTGACTCATTTCTTACCAATTTGGATACCTTTTCTTTTTTTGTTGTTGTTGTCTGATAGCCAAGGCTAGGATTTCAAGTCCTATGTTAAATAACAGTGATGAGAGTGGTCATCCCTGTTTTGTTCCTGAACACCCAAGAAAAGCTCTCATTTTCCCCATTGATGATGATGATATAGACAGTGGTATTTTGTATATGGCTTTTATGATGTTGAAGTATCTTCCCTTCATCCCTCCTTTGCTGAGGGTTTTTGTCAAGAATGGGGCCTGTATTTTGTCAAATGATTTATTTGCATCTATTGAGAGAATCATATGGTTCTTTCTTCTTTCTTTTTCTAATTGGTGTATCACATTGATTGATTTGAAAATATCAAAGCATATTGTAGCCCAGGAATAAATACCACTTGATTGTGGTAAATAATTCTCTTAATCTACTGTTGGATTCAATTTGCTATTATCTTACTGTGAATTTTTGCATCCAGGTTCATCAGGGATATTGGCCTATAATTCTCTATTTTTATCTTAAAGATTTTGTTTATTTATTTATTTATTTGTGAGAGATAGAGAGAGTGAGAGAGAGCATGAATAGGGGGAGGAACATAAGGAGAGGAACAAGCTGACTCCATGCTGAGTGTAGAAGCTGACATGGGGCTTAATTTCAGAATCCCAAGATCATGACAAAAGACAAAATCAAGAGTCCATCTGTTACCTGACTGAGACACCCAGGAGCCCATGTAATCCCCCTTTTTAGTGGCATCTTTGGTTTTAGAATCAAAGTAATGCTAGCCTTGCAGAATGAGTTTGAAAGCTTTCCTTCCAATTCTATTTTTTAAGAACAGTTTGAGAAAATAGGCATTAACTCTTCTTTTGTTTGGTTGAGTTCCCCTTGGAAGCCATCTGGTTCTGGATCCTTTTTTTTTTTTTTTTTTTTTTAAAGATTGTATTTATTTGCTAGAGAGGGAATATAAGCAGGGGGAGTAAGAGAGGGAGAAGCAGGCATCCCGCCGAGCAGGAATGCGATGTGGGACTCGATCCTGGATCTCCAGGATCATGACATGAGCCACAGGCAATCTCCAAACCAACTGAGCCACCCAGGCACCCCTGGTTCTGGATTCTTGTTGGGAGATTTTTGATTACAGATTCAGTTTCTTTGCTGATTTTAGGTCTGCTTAAATTGTCTATTTCTTCCTCTTCCAGTTTTGGTAGTTTATATGCTTCTAGGAATTTTTTCCTTTCTTCCAGATTGCCCAATTTTTTTTGCATATAATTTTTCATAATATTCTCTTACAATAATTTGTATTTCTGTACTATTTCATGTATGATTTTAGTTATTTGGTTCATTTCTCCTTTCTTTGGACAAGTCTGGCTAAAGGTTTATCAATTTCATTAATTCTTTTGAAGAACCAGATCCTAGTTTCATTGATCTGTTTTACTGTTTTTTGTTTGTTTCTGTATCATTTCTTTCTTCTCTAATATTTATTTTTTCCCTTTTGCTGGCTTTAGGTTTTATTTTCTCTTCCCTTTTTAGCTTCTTTAGGTGTAAGTTTGTGTATTTAAGATTTTTCTGCTTCTTGAGGTGGGCCTATATTCTTATGTACTTCCTTCTTCTGACTGATTTTGCTGCATCCAAAAGATTTGGATTGTTGTGTTTAATTTTCATTACCATCCATGTATTGTTTTGTTTATTTCTTCTTTAATTTCCTGGTAAACCCTTCCATTCTTTGGGAGGATATTTTTAAATCTCCATGTATTCAAGGTATTCGCAGATCTTTTCTTGTGGTTAATTTTAAGTTTCATAGCATTGTGGTATGAAAATATGCTTGGTATGATCTTAGTCTTTTTGTACTTGTTGAGGCCTGATTTGTGACCCAATATGTGAACTGTTCTAGAGAGTAATCCATGTACACTTGAAAAGAATGTGTATTCTGCTGCTTCAGGATGAAATGTTCTGAATATATCTGTAAAAGTCCATCTGGTCCAGTGTGTCATTCAAAGCCATTGCTTCCTTGTTGATTTTCTGCTTAGATGAATCTGCCCATTGCTATAAAAAGGGTGTTCAATTCCCCTACTATTATTGTCTTATCAATGAGTTTCTTTGCGTTTGTTATTAATTGATTTATGTATTTGGGTGCTCCCATGTTGGGGCCATAAATATTTATAATTGTTCAGTTTTGTTGGATAGGCTCCTTTATTATGATATGGTGTCCTTCCTAATCTCTTTTTATAGTCTTTGCTTTATCATCTAGTTTGATACAAGTATGCTACTCCAGCTTTTTTTTTTTTTTTTTTTTTTTTTTTTTTTTTTTTTTTTTTTTTTTTTTTTTTTTTTTTTTTTTTTTTTTTTTTTTTTTTTTTTTTTTTTTTTTTTTTTTTTTTTTTTTGATGTCTGTTAGCATGGTAAATGGTTCTCTATGCCCTCACTTTCAATCTGCAGGTGTCTTTTAGTCTAAAATGAGTCTTTTGTAGGCAACATACTGATGAGTGTTTTGTTTGTTTGTTTGTTTGTTTGTTTAAATCAATTCTGGTACACTCTGTCTTTTGATTGAAGTATTTAGTCCATTTAGATTCAGAGTGATTATTGACAGATATGAATTTAGTGCCATTGTATTGCTTATAAAAATCAGTGTTTCTAGAGATTTTTTTCTGTTCCTTTCTAGTCTTTGTTGCTTTTGTTATTTCTTTCTCACTCAAGGAGTCCCCTTTATTATTTTTTGCAGAGCTGGTTTGGTAGTGACAAACTCCTTTATTTTTTGTTTTTCTGGGAAACTCTTTATCTCTCCTTCTACTCTGAATATCAGCCTTGCTGGATGGAGTAGTCTTGGTTCCACATTTTTCCCATTCAGCACATTGAATGTATAATGCCACTCTCTTCTGGCCTGTCATGTTTCTGTGGAGAGATCTGTTGTGAACCTGATTAGTCTTTCCTTGTCAGTTGGGATTTCTTTATCCTTGCTGCTTTCAGGATTCTTTCTTTATCTCTGTATTTTGCAAATCTTACTATCATAGGACTTGGTGCTGGCCTGCTTTTGTTGACTTTGATGGGAGTTCTGTTGGCCTCTTGGATTTGGATGTCTATTTCTTTCCCCAGTTTAGGGAAGTTTTCAACTATAATCTTTCTAATTTATCTTCTGACCTTTTTTTCCTTGTCTTCTTCCCTCTCCATACTTTTCTATGATACAGCTATAATTACACTTTATGGGGTCAGACAGTTCCCTAAGTCTACATTTGTGATCTAATATCTTTTTCCTCTTCTTTCAGCTTCATTATTTTCCATAACTTTATCTTCTATGTCATGTATTCGTCCATTTGCTTTTTCTATCCTTGTGATCTTTACAGCTAGTCAGTTTTGCATCTAGGTATAGCATTTTTTATTTTGGCCTTACTGGTTTTTAGGTCTTTTATCTCTGCAATAAGGGACTCCCTGGCTGACTTCTATGCCTTTCTCAAAACCAACTGGTATCTTTATGATTTTTTTTAATTCTAGTTCAAGTAGGGACACCTAGGTGGCTCAGATGGTTAAACGGCCAACTCTTGATTTTGTCTCAGGTCATGATCTCAGGGTCCTGGGATTGAGCCCTGCTTTGAGCTTCCTGCTCAGTGGGGAGTCTGCATGGGATTCTCTCTTTCTGTCTCCTTCTGCCCCTCTCCTTGCTCTCTAGCTCTCAAAATAAACAAATAAATCTTTTGAAAAACACATATAAAATTAAAAAATTCTGGTTCAGACATATTACTTATATCTGTTTTGATTACATCTCTGGATGTGACCTTTTCTTGTTTTTTCTTTTGGGATGAATTCCTCTGTCTCAGCATTTTTTCCAAGTTCCTATGTTCTGTGTTGTAGGAAAGCCTGTTATATTTTCTGCTTCTGAGAGTAAAGGCTATATTAAGAAAAAGCCATATACTGTCCAGGGTCTAAAGCTTCAGGAAGGGTTTCTGGTGTATATGTTGTGTGTATTCTGCTGCTGTGTTTGGGCTGTTCTTTCCCTCAGGTCAGTCCTCTACAAGTTATTACTTGCCTGCAGTGGGGAGTGCAGCTAAAAGCCAGTATCCAGGTGCCCTCAGCAGGTGTCTCTGCTTATTCCTAATGAGTGGGGCAGATCAATGGTACCTACTGGCTCTTTTGTCCCTGGAGAGATAGGGCCACTCTCCCAAGTACACTCTAAGAAGGGAAACTCTCTCTCCCAATGTGGCCCAGGGGATCCTCTGACTATGTTGTTCTCTCTCAGGCTCTGCCCTCCTTCTCCACTGGAGCACCTGAACACCTCCAAGCTTCACCCCTCCATGGCCCAGATTTCTAAAAATTCAAACATTGTGCTCCACTACTTTTAAAAACTCATGATAATCAGCCCCTCTCTTTATCCCTCTTAATGGCTTTGGGGAAGTTTTTTTCTTGTGCAATGCCCAGTATGCTGTTCTCCCTCCCTTTCTCTCTCTCCTCTTTCTTTTTCTCCTCACACTGATCATGGCTTCCCTCTGCATCACTGGTAATTCTTTTCTCCCCCAAATCACATTTCCATACTCCTACTTTCTACAATGTGGCTTTTTTTTCTCCTTCTAGTTATGCAGTTTCTTCTCAGTCCTCAGATCAATTTCCTGGGTGTTCAGATGATTTGATATTTATCTGGCTGTGCTCAAGGGATAAAGCAAGCATAGGATTCTCCTGCTACTCTGCCATCTTAACTCTACTTTTATCCATTTTACTCATGTTTTAAATAAGAGTTCTCAACAGCAGTTATTGTATAAGATTTAATGAAAACTTCATGGATTGATGGGATCTGAATCTGTCACAGCACTTTTCTGTGATATAAATGACAAAGGGCTTCCTTTATAGAACCTTTCCTCTTAGATCAAGAGCCAGTTGAAGATTCTCAAGGCTCAGGGTTATAATGGTAGGCGTAGTCCAACCCTGATGCCATCGAGTATCTCTATGCAAATTTATATACTTTATTTTTTAGCTCAAGATTGATTTAGGGCATTTTGCAAAACAGTTTCTTCCTACTGTGACAATCAAGGTTTTTGTCTCTGTTCCAATAGGTTCAGTGATTTTACCTGCTGGCCTACCTAAGAACGTTATCTAGTGTTTGGTGGTAGAAGCTGAACATTTTATTTTTAGTGTGACAGCAGTCATCTAACATTCTTCATGTTATTGCAGTTACATGACAAAATATCTTAAACATTTGGTAAATCCACAGTTAAACTCTCTTTAAATACTCAAAAGTAAATTGCTTCTTTTATTTTTCATCTTTTATGAGTTAGAAGATTGTTGGGGAAGATTTAAGTACTATCTGTTGCTTCTTAATGCATTAATAAGATTCAAATATATGTGTTTATATAGACATTCTGTAGATTTTTAAAAACTTGTGATGAAAAATCAAGAAATATTTATGCTAATAATTTTAGTTAAATGCAAGGAAGAAAAATATACACACTATTTAAATTTAACTTGAGATGTCTCAATTAAATATTCATGTAACCAGACTCAACTTTCAGGTGGAGTTCATAGATTCAACTCCACACTATAATTTGATTTTATCTTACTTTCATTTGACTCAAAATACTACATTGTAAAAACAACAACAAACCCATGCTCATGTTACTGTAATTGCAATACAATTTCATAAGTGAAAGGGAGAAAATTATTCCATAGTAGTAGGAGACAGTTCCATGGATTAAATGTATTTGAGCAATTCTCTTTTTTCTGGTCTCTCCACATTCAATCTTGGTCCTTCCACTCAGCTTTTATCACTGATACCACTCTACTTAGATGGTAGTAAGTCTTCTTGTTCTCTATAGATGAAAATCTTCCATGTTACATAAAGACACAACATGTTCCGAACCCAAAATTAGCTCACTGGTCTTATTTCACATTGTCCTCCTTTGTATTTCGTGTGTTCTAGGCACACTGGGTTTATTTCATTTTCTCAAAACATCCATTCTCATTTGGTAAGATTTAAATTAATTGAGACAATGTATGTAAATCACTTAAAACAGAGCATGGTATATAGCAAGATTTCAATAAATGTACTATCATTTACATATTTTGTTCAAGAACATATGAAGGAAGGGGCAAGAATAACTTAAAGACCAAAGTCAAGTTCCATTTTCTCCAGAAATTCTCTTATCACTTTTAGCCTCTATGGGAGTTAATAATTTTGGTGATAATAGAAAGGAGGTAGTAGAAAGTGTGGAAAAGTTAATGACTTCAAATTGGGATATTTTGAGTGTCTGCTGCTTTAAGACATATAAATTAAAATGTTATTTAGGCAGCTGCAAAAGTTTACCAAGTACATAGAGATGTCACTGTTAATAATTCCGTAGAATGGTAAATAAAAAAACTGTACTTTAAAAAGTTTGAATTATATACTTAAGGTCAAAGTATTAGTGACAAAGAAGACAGTAATCCTATTTTGGCATCCTGTTCAGGGTTATTTCTGTTATACCAGGTATCCCCCCAATAGTTAAAACATGAATGGAGGCCAGATGGGGCAGTAGCCAGGCAGGTAGCCACAGGTGAACCCAAATTGGGAAAAAAGTCAAAGCTACAGAGAAGGTCCAATCTGAAAAAGAGCAGGACAACTAGGGAAAGTGGAATGTTTTAACATCCAGAAAATAAATTCCAAAAATGTATATATGAAAATTTCAAAAAGCCATTATGATCAATCTAGACAAAAAACATCTGGTGCCTGGTAACTTCCTACTGAGGGCTAGTGGGGCCCTTTCCCATCCAAGATTTCTAGCATTTGCACATGGAATGTGAATGAAGTCCTGCTGGGCTTTATCATATTTGCCTGCTGAATCAAGTTGTTTTATCATATGTATTATCACATGTATTATCAAACCCCTGGGTATTATATTCATTCACCCTTATAGAATAGCATGTATTAGGATCTAAAGAAACTAAACAGGATGTGCTTACTATTCTCACCTTTGCTTTGAAATAATGATTCAGACTCTGATAGAGAAAGGAAGAAATAAGAATAAATGTCTGATTATATTAACTGGTTCAATAATATAACTTGTATTCTTAGTTAATTTCTAAAGATAACAGAATAATGGATCAAGTAGGGATTAATTGCATCTTACCCTGGGAGAAGGATGTCTGTTTCAAATACAGTTTATGTAACCACGAAGGGATTTAAACTGTGTGGATTGAAAACATGTATAAATAAATACTATGCATAAGAAATGATGTCATAAAACAAATATAAATAAATAAAATATGGAGAGTTATCCTATAATTTTTAGCTACTTAATTACAGGTTAAAGTATCTCTAATGATAAACTTCTAGAACATCACAACTTCAATGTTAATGATTAAAATACCTAATATTCATAACCAAAAAATTTAAAAAGCATAGAAGTATGTAATTCCTTTTAAATTAAAATTCTAAGCAAAAATTTGTGGAGTTTTTAGTCACTCTTGATTAGACAACTATCCCATTATATAGATATTTACCAATTTGTAATGTGTTTCTCCAAATATCCAAAGATGTATAGGCAGAAATTCTCCCTAGTTATTAATAATAAATATAAGAATAGCCTCAGTGAGCCTGAGGAGATCTCCTTATTGAAATTATGTGCCCGATCTTTGGATTGGTTTTCTCAGGAGAGAAAACAAAAGATGAGAGTTGCATGCGATATATTTTCCCTTATTCAATATTTTATTACTTTATTTTTTTGCAATTAATGTACACACTCAACATGCAGGCACATTATGGAAAGGTTAACTTTATTGATAGAGTGTGATCACTTACAGTTAAATATTTCCCTCAGTGTTAGAGTGGCATCTGTTCTGTTGCTAGAGTTAAAAATAAAAACTGAAAAACATGTGAGAATCTGAATACACAGCAATATGTAAAGCTTGGTAGGTAGCCACCTAAAACAAGTAGCATAGGCTAAATTAATTTTTCAATAGAACAGACTCTTCAATATGAACCTAGAATGGCACATTTTATACAAGTATTCTAGAATATGTGAAATCTAACGATAAGTAGCAATAAAGTAACATGATCCAACATTTATGAGCAAGCTGAGCACAAATCTTTTAAGTGATGATTCTCTTGTTTTTGTTGTTGTTGTTATTGTTGTTTGTTTATTTGTTTTAAGCTAATGGACCACTGGGAGTAAAATACCAAATGATGGAGAAATATTGTTTATAATATTTTGTCCTTGCTTGTTCTCATCACTAACATTTCTCAGTAAATCTGACTGTGAGGCTAGTAACTAAAAATCCACAGCCTTCTTCACACAGAGGGAAAGGCTTTATTTCCTCTTAACAGTGTTGTGTTCCTAAGTATTAGAGGAAAAAGTTCTGTTGTTAAAAGCAAAGAGAAGTTATAAATTCATTTCACTTTATAACATGTATAAAGTGGCATAGTATAAGTTCTTTATAAACTTCATTATAAGTTCTCTAAAATTTTTTTATAAACATTTTTTATTTATAACTTAAATAATAAATTCAATTATTTTTTCCTGATATGGTTCATATTTTACAGGGCTTTTCTGCCCTTGAAGTCACTTATAGAAAAAAACAATCCCGTTTGTCTCAACACAGAAAATTCCACTAAATCATTCCTGCTTTTTACTATGCAATGCCCTACCTTTCAAGATTTTTAAAAGAGTTTTTAAGAACTTTCATCTATTGCTTATAATTTTATTATGTAACAGTATTATTATGAGTTTTCACTTATATTTTGTAACAGTTCTGGGAGAAAAAAGGAAAGTGAGATTATTGTCCAACATGATGAGTATAGTAATTCCTTTTCCCTGCCTTGGGGTCATCCCTTTCCTTTTCTCGCCCATCCAATAGCAAAGGGTTTTTCTCAATAAACAGACTGGACTGCTGTGGGAGCCAGGAAGAATTGAAGCTAGAAATGATACATTTTGAATTTTGTAAAAATGTGAAGGTCAAATATTGTTGTACTAATTCTTTCTCTCTCATTTCCTAAGTCATCTATTTGTATCATCTTTTAATCTACTTCTCATTGAGCAAATTTGCAAAGATATCTCTGTCAACAGAAAATTAGCCCAAGCTGGAGAAAAATAAAGCATAGTGGCATCATAATTACACTTCACTGTATCTAATTGCATAGCTCTTCAAAAATAGTGGGATTTTTGTTTATCTTTATATAATATATATAATTTCTGCATCTGCCATCCTATAGTCCGATAAAAGATATATAATTATAAAAAAATTACCAATATTATATTTTTTGAAGTTGGCAGAATATATATCATATACAGAAAGAAAATTAAATGCATAATTAGTGTATAGTTTTAGTAAGTACAATTAGTTCATTTGACCTCGTTACCCTTTTGCCTTGCTTTTGTATTGCTTTAATCTTTGGTGATTAAAATACAAAGGTTTGCTTTCCTTGGCTATTTCTTTGTTTTTGTCCTTAAGGGGAAGGATTACTTAATGACTTCTTTTTCCTCAGATTTTTTTTGTCAGTTGATAAGACTTCAGTAAACAAGTCCCATTAGCCAATAACCAAGCAAGACCACTGCTAAAGACATATTGATTTCAATTAAGCAAAAGCTCATCTCTAGACATTTTGAACTACCAAGTTTTCTAGATAGTGAGAATTATTTATTTATAACTAAGAAGATTTACAAATTGAAGAACGTGTTTTATAAATACTGTATTGTTTTCATATTATAAATGTTATTCAAATTCATTATGTAAATCTTAGAAAACACAAAAAAGTTTTAAATAGACATTGTTAAAAACTCATAGCCCCCAGCCAGTAATACATAATAGCTAATAATAAACTCTGGCATTTTCTTGACAATTCTTTGTGTAGTGTGTGTGTTCTCATGTATAACAATAAACACATAATGTATAATAGGACTATATAAGGCATTAAGCAATGCTGTGCCCTTACCAGTTGATGTTATGTTTTAAATATTTTCTGTATTTTAAAAAGTATTTTACAATGTGACTTTACATTTATGGCCTATAGTTGAATAAAATATTTTTTGTTAGATATTTAGGGTTATATAAAATTTGAAGTTATTGTTGAAGCAGTTATTTATTCTGAAAATAAATTCAGGAAATATGTAGAATTTCTTCTTGAATTCAGGTTCACTTATTTCTTGACTCAATTCAAACTGTACATGGAGATGGCCTGTTATGGAATAAACGGCTCCTTCCCCTTAAGTCAAGGAAGGCTGAACTGAACTGGTTGGTGCATCTTTAGCATAGAATGTGCTTTAGACCAATGTTTGACATGTGACATCAGGGGCTTTCTCATTTCTTACTATCTGCCATTCCTTTTCTTGAATTCAATTATATTAAACCTGCTAGGAGGATCTCTCGAGGTTATAAACAGAGAATTATACAGTAGTAAGAAGTCCAATAATTTTACAGGCTACATATAATATTGCAGTGCCAGAGGTTGTTTGCTTCATATCATCTATAGAACATAGTGTTTTCTCCTTTTACTGTTCATGACTGACTTCACTTTCCTTCTGTCAGTGACAAGTGCTCCTTTCTTTTGCTCCTTGTGCTCCATCCTTCATAACATTGGCTCTGTTCCTTATTATTTTACCCCAAACCTGCTATTTCTCCTCTATTCCTTATCCTGCTTGGTGGTTCAGATGTCTCCCTCCTATGAAGCGGCTCCCAGCATAGTAAATCACTTCCTCTTCCACATGTCTGCGGTACTTCTGTTACTGCAATGTTGTGGAAAACAGGAATATATAGGTCTATACTGCAATTTAAATTTATTGAAAAATAAGCACAAAGCAGTAAGTTTCTCATGAAGATCAATCTATTAAATGGTAAGATAATTTACTTAAAGATTATGTTTTCCTAATGTTGATGTTAGCATACCATTTACTTTATACAGTGATATGTTAGAATTTGAGTTGACAACATTGACTTTTATTAAATTTTGTCCTTTTAATTAAAATTGTATCGATTCATCAAATTTTAAGTATAAAATTGCAGTAAAACAACTATGACAGTAAAATCTTTTTCAAGACTTTAACATCATAGTGAGTTATGCTTATTTGTTTAAATGTGTGTATCTATATTTTTTATTCCTACTACCTAATAAAGACAGCTCCATAAAAAGAATTAAATTACTAGTTATTATATTTTATTAGCTTTATTTTAGATGTATGTATGAATTTATTAAATTATTTTTCGTGTAAGAGATGATTAACATAATGTAGCAAACGTCTGTAGAGACAAGATGCTACTTTATAAGTCAGTGATTTACATGAAGATAAAAACAAATTGAAATTGGAGCATTTTCCACCTTTTGGTTCAAATTAATATATTGTTTCTCATTAATGCTATAATTTTATTTTTAGTATTGGCAGCAAATATTTTGCCTTTTATAATTTTCAAATATTGCACTCTCTCTAGACTTTTTATTTCCAAATATATCAAGTTTGACTCTGATCAAAAGGAATTTTATTTAATAAAATATCACTTTGCTGAGTTCAACAAGCCATCAAATTAACTGGTATTAAATAAAATAATAGCTTAAAATTCATTTATTAAGGACAACAAATCACATGTTTGGGATGATTTACCTACAGGTGTTTTTCTAAATTAACTCTAATTCACTCAGTTTGTGATCTAAGAATTCTTTATTTTGAGTGTCAAAATACTTTTCTCTGTTTTTACATGATTTTTTTTACATGCCCATGCAGACAGTTGAGGAGCTTGGAAGAATTTTGTGTTTTAGAGTAATAATAAATTTATAATGATGATGATAATCATGATAAAAAGTCATCAATATCTTGAATGGACATTTATTATGTACCAGGAACAATACCAGTAATAGTTAGTACTTCATTCATTCATTCATTCATTCATACATTAACCAAATGTTTCTGGGTGTCTGGTATGTACCAAGAAACTGAGATTACAGTAGTTAGAAAAAGTGGATGAAGTTACTGGCTTTGTGAATCTTTCATTCCAGTGGGGAAAGGCAGACAACAAAGAAATTAAACTGAAAATATAGAACTGCAAATGATAATGAAAGCTATGAAAAAATAGAAGAGGATAGGGAAATGTGGTATTGACAGATAGGTGGCATAGAGATGGTCTACTATTTTATATGAGGAAAGGCCTCATTAATAATTTGACATATATGTAGAGACATAGGACGGGAGGGATAGGGCCATGTAGATATCTGGGTATAAGGTGTTCTAAGAAAGGAAGAAAAAATACAAAACCCTCGAAAAGAAAGCAATTTTTTTTTTTAAAGATTTTATTTATTTGACAGAAACACAGCCAGAGAGGGAACACAAGCAGGGGGAGTGAGAGAGGGAGAAGCAGGCTTCCCGCCGAGCAGGGAGCCCGATGTGGGACTTGATCCCGGGTCTCTGGGATCATGATCTAAGCCGAAGGCAGTTGCTTAACCAACTGAGCCACCCAGGCGCCCCAAGACAGCAATTTTTACTTTATAAACCTTATTCCTGATGCTGAGAGATAGGGTAATATACTCAGTCTTACTAATTCCAAGGTTGAAGTACATTATGTGTTTCTACAAGTTCTAGTATTGAATCTACATATTCAGTATCTTTATTGATGCTTTAAATGTTACCCTCCTGTGCAGCTTCTTTCAGCACAGAATGAGTCACTCCTTCCTCTCTGCCTCTGAAGCAACACAATATTTTTCAAGGCATTGGTACACTAATGAGTGTTGATCAATGATGAAGTTTATATTGAGGAAAAATGGCAAAAGTAGTAGCAATTTAGAAACCCAGACTGACACCCACTTTTGAAATTAAGAATTTCAAATACAAAATCCAGATGCATCCAAGTTTATAGGCATAATCAGGCATTTAATCTAAAGTGTGTCACTCTTTTAGCTATTACCTTTCTATATTCCTAATACAATGAAAATTAAATATTTATCTATTTGTAAGCATATTTGAAACTGAAAAGCAATTAATATTTTAACATGGTTGGTATTTTATGAACTATTACAAGGATTAGGCTACCTTTTTGGAAAGAGAATATGTCATTGTTAAACTGAAGAAACATAACTAATTTTCTTAGATCTTCCTACAATTTTGAAGAGTTGTAATAGAGTTTCAACAATGCAGGGCTACATTTAGAAAACATGGGCTAACTATTTTTATTTTATTTTTGCAATAAGCATCCAAGTTCTAATCTTGAAGATATGATTTATTTAGTTTCCATGTAACTGTTTTGAAACTATGTACTGTAAAGGGAAAGTCATATAGTAAAACTGCATCTCAGTAGCTGGAGATGTTTAATATTGTTATACAGGATGAGTTACTATGCTGTCCAAGGGGAGAATTATCTTACATTCCAGTCCTACTTGAGAGAAACTATTCCTGCCAAAGAGGTCTTCTATTTTCTCCTGATTCATAGAAAAACATGGATTTCTCAGAAAGCTTTGTTTGAAAACACAGAACTGAAGCATCACTTATTCATGGCAAAAATAAATAAATAAATAAAAATAAGACATCTGTTGTAAAATCTCAGGAAAGACTTGTGTTTATCAGTCATGATGGAGTAACAGAGATCAAATATACTGTTATCTTAACCAACTAAAATTTTGGATAAAATATGTAAAACAGGGTGCCTGGGTGGCTCAGTGGGTTAAAGTCTCTGCTTTTGGCTCAGGTCATGATCTCAGGGTCCTGGGATCGAGGCTCGTGTCAGGCTCTCTGCTTGGCAGGGAGTCTGCTTCCTCCTCTCTCTCTGCCTACTTGTGATCTCTCTCTCTCTCTGTGAAATAAATAAATAAAATCAGGCACCCAAAAATCTTTCAAAAAATATGTAAAACAGTAGCTTTAGACAAGAAGCTATACAGCATAGCGGTCTCTGAGGAAGAATAAATGAGGCAGTTTCAGGCTGAAGTGCAGAGAGAAAGAACCCAAACAGAGCTCAGTGGGAGTCGTGAATTAAGGAGATGGAATATTTGGGGAGGCTAAGGTGGCTGGGATTGAGAAGTCATTGCACCTAAGCGATAAGAACTGTAAGAGAGGGCTCAGCAGTCTAGAGATGGTTCCCTTCCAGTCTTCAGCCCAGTACTAACCAGAGTATTTCTGTGAGGAAACTACTTGAAATGATCGAAAGGAATAGGAGGAATAATTCTCAGAGCTCACACAACAGGGCTGGGAATACTTTACGCTTATTTCCAAAAGCCAGCTTCTCATGCCTGGGGTAACAGGCAACAGACAGAAGGACATGGCCTATGTAAGAAAGTTAAGTTAGATTAAAGGCTGTTATGGTCCAGGCTAACAAATGTAAAGGCAACTCAAAAGGATTGTCACATTATTTCCAAGTAACTTAATTGTAAATCTCAATAAATTTCAAAATATTTAAAGGATTTATCCCTTAAAAAAATCTGACACTTTACATTTTAATAAAAAATTACCAGGCAGACAAGGAAGCAGGAAACTGGACCCCTATGTAATAAGGAGAAAAGTCAATCAATATAAATGTATCCAGAAATGAGACAAATAATGGGATAGTAGAAAAGAATATTAAAAAAGCCATTATATTCTCCAAGTAATCAAGAAGATGGAAGGAAAATATGAGTATGCTGAGAAATATGAAACATAAAATAGACCCATTTTCAACTTCTAGAGATGAAAAAATACATTGGGTACGCTTAATAGCAAATTAAGCAGTACAGAAGAAATGATTATAGAACTGGAAGATAAAACTTCACTAATAAGGACTTTACATGAGGTACAAAGGTAGGTCCCAGTTTAGTATTAGACATTAATAAGTTTTAGTATTAATAATAAATGGCATTTCTGATGAACCTGAATGGGGTGGCCCAGTGTAGTCTACAAGTGACTGGACTGCAGTCTAGACTGGAGTAATACCAATTTCTTATTTGAATTCCTTAAGGCTTTGTCTTGACTAAGTTAATAAGACTTTGCATCAGAACATTCTCTATACACTATGATGTATACATGATTAACATCTAGATCTCATAGATTGTAGCTCCTTCCTGGGCTACGAGGTTTGGGGTTTCTCCCCTGGTCCAGCCAGGGGAAAAAGGTGGGGTCGAGCAGGATGATGAGTGCCGGCGGCCAAAAACACACCCGAGCTGGGAGGTCTGTCGAAGCAGGATCTCGTTTATTACAGCGGTGCCACAGAATATATTGGGCGAGCGGGGAGGTGGGAAAAGGGAGTGGGGGAGGATAAGGCCCAATCACTGTAAAGGTCACCAGTCCCTGCAGTGCACATGAGGACCGAAGTCTCATAGAAATATGCAGCGGCCTCGAGCGGATCACGTGTGCGGAGGTCAGATAGACCAATCCAGGGCTGCCACTTCGGCGGTACTGCGGATAGGGAAGTGATTGCCATGAGGAAGGTTTTGTCACTATAGGGTGTGTCCCCTATAATAGATGTCCTCCACAAATCCTGGAAAGTAACTTCTATGGCAGGAGTCCCAAAATGGTGATCCATAGACAGAGCACAAAACTAACACATAAATATCCTCTCTTTTGCTAGTACAATTAAAGTTTACTTTGGATGCCTTCAGATAGTACATGTCTTCTTCATGTTGCCATAGGATTCCATAATACCCAGCCTCTAAAATAATTTGAATTGTGACTTCCTTTTGTGAGGGTGTTTTATAAGGTTTCCTGAACTGCCTGAACCGCACATGACTACAAGAGACAAAGGCAAAGATAGGTAGCCATTGCCTTGTTTGCAAATTGTCTTAATAAGACTACTTTGTATTGGGCACACTACACATTACTTGTACAGTACCAGAAATACTAAAAAACAAAATGTATAGCTGTTCACAGGCAAAACACTTCTGTCAAGCATATCTAAATATATGTATCTTGGTTTCTTCCTTGAAAATATTTCCAGAAATGATATGAACCTAGTGATAACAAAAAAAGATTAAAAAAGTGCATGTTGTCTTCCAAAAATGTGCTGAGGTATTTAGAAAGCTAAACCTAGACAATCAAATTCAAACTTCTTAAAACAACGGAGTAAATCCTTCATTTTTGGTCACAGCAGATTCAGTGTTTGACCTGTAAACTCATAAAGACTGGAGACCTCACTCTCCTCTCGAGAAGCACTGTTGAGCTCTTTGCTTGCAGCTCAAGCTGAAGAGCATTCCTACTGAGATCTTTTTTCTGACTCATTTTCTTGCAAATAAAAAACTCTTGCTTTCTTTGTCCTTAGTTATGGAAAATAAAATCACTAACCTTTTGCTGATCACTAATTGTTGCTGAATGCAGCAAAGATGTAATTGTTCAGATAATCCTCCCACCTTCGTGTATCAAATGTCCTTTATACTTTGAATTTGAGCAGCCTTTGGAATACTCTCTCATACATGAAGCTACTTCATTTCATTACTGTGTTTCATAATTCATAATTGATGTAACTAAAGAAAATTTAAGGCCAAGGGATTTGAGCCCAGTATGTATTATTATTTCTACATGAACATTTGGACATTTAGAATTGTGCTTGGTAATATTTCATGGCAATTCTGCAAATTTAAATAATAAATATTCCTAGCATTTGGAGTTCTATGCCATTTCCTAGTCAAGTTACTGTTCTGTAAATTTGTAGAGCCAGAAACAAGTCCCTTATCAAGCTGATAACACTGTTTACTTGAGAAAGTGATCACGTTCATTTATAGGTGATTTCTTTTGCTTAATTTTATCTTGAATTCTGCTTTTCTCTGTATCATTTTTATGTCAGGCCACAGAAAAATCTCTCAAGACTACTTGTTGTGAAGTTGAGAGGCCCCTATTTATTTTTCTGTTGCAAGTGTTTATTTTTCCAGAGCACATCCTTTCTCCTAAAGAAAATTTTACATCTATTTAAGTATCTAGTCACCTTTCCCTTGCCAGGCTGACTGACTTTAAAAGCTAAGCATTTGGAGCGTACAAATTCAATGATATGTGCTGTTTTCCATCTATTTTAGACAAATTACATCTACCACTTCACCTTTACCTAGCTGCTCAGTACTATCTTCCAAAGAACCCAAGCATATCTGGCAGGTGTTATATATCTTGGGTGAATCTATTATGTTTTCCAGCATTGTGAGATGAGTCTCTACTAGACTTGGAAAAAAAATGGAAGAAAATATATGTAGCTTTATCACTATACCTTATATTTTAGTTTTATGGTAGGTTAATTTATGAAACTAGTAACTCCTGGGTACACAAATGGAAGATTTGAAGGAAAAAAGCCTAATAATTAATGAATACCTACTTTGTGTCTGGTATTAAAACTAGGTATATTTACAATTTCGTATGTAATGTATGTATGTAAATAGGAAGGATGTAAATATCAAATGTAAATAAGAAGAATCATCACTAAAACAACGTTCTCTTTTAATATTTTTAATCTAACATATATAAAATCCAGAACTTCAAAGTCATTATGAATAAGGAACCATTTTTAATAATGTTTGTAATAGTTTCCTATTGCAGTTTTAACAAAATACCACAAATATGGTGGCTTAATACAACACACATTTATTCTTTTACAGTTCTGGAGGTGGTGAGAAGTCCCTAATCAGTTACACTGGGCCAACATCAAGGTGCTGGCAGACTGTGCTTTCTCCCAGGCTCTACAGGGAGAACTCCTTCCTTTGTTTCTCCAGCTTTTTTTTTTTTTTTTAAGTTTTTCTTTTTTTATTTGACAGAAAGAAAAACAGTGAGAGAGGGAGAAGCAGGCTTTCCACCAAGCGAACAGCAGGGAGCCCGATGCTATGCAGGGCTCCATGCATGACTGAGTCACCCAGGCATCCCAGTTTCTCTAGCTTCTGTAGCAGCATTCCTTGTATTCCTTGGCTGGTGGGCCTTTCTTCCATCTTTAAAACCAGCAAAATGTCATCTTGCTTCAGTAGTCACATTGTTTTCTGTTTTTGTAGTCAACTTTCCCTCTGACTCCCTCTTATAACACACGCAATTACTTTTAGGACCCAACCAAATAATCCAGGGTCATCTTAAAATCCTTAATTTAACATCTTTAGAGTCACTTTTGCCAAAAAAATGAACACTCACAGGTTCCAGGGATTAGGACCTGGGTATTGGGGTCACTTTCAGCCTATCACAGAGTCTGAAGCAGCTCCTTATCTAAGGATTTTAATTTATTTTTTAAATGAAGCCACTTATTGTGAATGATTAAATTTGCACTATGAAATAAAGACCATGCAGTTTATTAAAGAGTTCATTTAACATATTTATATATGTTCAATTGTCAACCTGAGGTATTTTATGTTGTATTCCTTTCAAAATCTACTCTCTAAAAACTAATGAAATCTAAGCCAGGGTAAACATTAAAAATGCTCTGTCCCAATCCTGTCCTTTCAGCATTTTGATTTTGAATTACCCACCATCCTGTTTGCTGCTAGGGACAGTTTCAGTTGGAGTTATCTTCTGTTTAAGTCTTGACTTTAAGGAGAATATATTCCAAGGATTGCTGTTTTTCCCAACTATTTTCTTTTTAAATATAAGTGCTAGATTGTGTACTTTATATTAAAAAGTAACTAAAACATTTAGATCACACAAGAAAAAATTGAGCACAATAAAAATTAGTGGAGGGAAAGTGGGAAAACGTTTTAAGTGAAAATAACACCATGAGTAGATGTCATAGAAAGTTCATGTGTCACCCACTATAGGATCTGACTTTCTACAAACCAAACAGTATCCCTTTATGTTACTCACTGTACTGGGTTCACTTACTTTATTTCCAGCTATACTGAGGGCAGGATTGTGTCTTTTCCTTGCGGCTTCAAATTCCACTTCTAAGTCTGGAATATAATTGCAGAGCAAATATTTGAAGCAAATTGGATTGGATTGTATAATAGGATGTGAAATATGAATTTGATCAAGGCTTTAAAAATGCATATATTTGTAAGAATTGGAGTGGAAGCACGGAAGAATAGAAATGGGTCACATTATTAAGATCCTTCAAAACCAAGAGGGAAAATTTGATCTGCAAACTACACTAAGATTGAACAGTAAAGGGCAGTTCATAGAGTCTTTAATTCTGACCAAACATAGTGAGAGTCTAATTCATAGTTAAATCGGTGAATGTAGAGGAAGAGATAAAAACACAGGTAGATGGAAGAAAGAAGGAAATTGACATTTTAATAATATGTCAATTTAAATTTCAAAGGAAAATGGCTAGGATAATACTGTCAACTGGATCTTTTAATGTATTTGCATGCAAGCTTGTTATGCATTTTTTAAAACTATTATTCAGTTTGAAATCAATATTCATAATTTTGTTCTCTTTGTTTTTGAAGATTTTTCCAGGTTTTGAAGTTACTACTCTGAAAACTGAATCTTAAAAATCATATTTCACCATTTCATGCAGTATTTCCATCATTTTATTTATTCCAAGTCTAATGATTTCAGGTTACCATTCAGTCGTACCTTCTGAATTCATAAATTAGAACTCTAATATTATTTCCCAGTGTTGCTTCAGGAATATTCAATTTGGTCAGGAATCAGATTCATTCAAATACTAATATAGACATTTCTGCTGTGTCCAATAAATATTATCTCATTTGCCTATATGAACAAATAAAAAATTCCATTACTACTAAACTTACTTTGTGAAAATGCCATTTTATTAATTTAATCCTTTCTTGGTCCAAGTCATTCTTTCTTGTCATGCATCTATATTACAATCCCTTATGAAAAATAAAATAGAAGATGAATATTTAATTATTTAATTCAAGAACTATTTCTTGTGTACCTACTACACTCATAGCACTGAAAGGAGCACATAATCCATGTATTTTGAAGCTTTCATTCAGTTTAAATCTTTTTTTAATTTCAATTCCAGCATAGTTAACATACAGTGTTGTTAGTTTCAGGGATACAATATAGTGATTCAACAATTCTATACATCACTCAGTGCTCATCATGATGGATGTACTCTTTAATCCCCATCACTTATTTCACACAGACTCACACCCATCTCCCCTCTGATAACTGGCAGTTTGTTCTCTAGAGTTAAGAGCCCCTTTCTTGGTTTGTCTCTTTTTTTGTTGGGGACATTCATCCAATTTTTAAACTTTTCCAAATCACATCTTCCCAGCGACTAACTGTATGGCTCCCATCTCTATCCTTACACACCTAAATAATCCTGTTATTTCTTTAGTTATTTAGTTATTTCTTTAGTCTATTATAGGTAAATCATATCATTATATTAAATATAAATCATATGAATTATATTAGTTTATTTTGACTGAAAATATATATTATTGTACAATTTATCTCTACCTTTATTAACCCAGGTCAAGAATATCTTCAAATTCTATATTTCTTTTTTTCAGTCCAGAAAACATTTACTTTAAAATACTGTTTGATTTGAGAGTTTTTTAATAATATGTCAATTTAAAAGTAATACTTGATAACTTTTTACCATACACTTTCAACTAAATATGTAGTTTCTTTGAAACCCTTTTTGAAATGATAGTGACATTCTTGAAATAAAGGTCTTTCTCTCTAACTTCAATTAAGCTTATTAAGTTATAAATATTTGTTGACTAAAAAAAGAAAAGAAATGGAATAATGAAACATGTTTTTTTTTTGCCAAGAGTGCTTTGTGAGACACAAAATATACTGTTTCTTATAGATTTTATTACTTGAAAAATGATAACAAATTGACATATCAATTTGTTTACAAAGCCCTTGTCATATGCAGGTATTATTATTATTCTAATAGAAAACTTTAGTGAAAGAAAATCATTGGAGAGAAACAACTGTTAGAGTTGAAGTTATGGTTATTATTTATTTATATAGATGGTGAGTGTTGTGTAAAGTGGAGGGTCAAGGGGCTACAGAATGACTACTTAGTGATTATAGTAACATAATTCCTTGGTTGCTGATTCCCAGAAACAATCTAAAATCAAAAATTATTGGGAGCAGAGTCTTTTCTTTCTACTACCTTAGAGATGATTCTGTCTTTAAGACCTATGTACAATTTCTAATATCTGTATACTAGAATATATTTGTTCAAATATCTGTGCCCTTAATACCACATTTGTTTCAAGTCCCACCTTTTCCTCTAATGTTAATATTCTTAACATTTTTGTTGTTGTTGCAGTTATTCCAGTTTATACCATTCTCTTGTTTACTTGCTTACTTGATTATTTTACACTTAAACTTGATAACCATCCTATGTTGCTAAAAAAGCTCATCTTCTTGCTGTTATTTTAACATTGCTATTGACCAGAGAGATAGAAATGACAAGGTGATTTATCCCAGTCAGTGGCATGCAAAGCATTTAAAGGGAAGATGTGTAACCTTCTTGCATAATCTCAAGGGATAGGATAAGCATCAAGGGATACAAGAATATATCACAGGAACATTTGACTAAGCAGTAGAAATCATGGTCAGCACTTTCTGTAGGGAGGTGTGAACATAATCAATAAATCTCTCTTTTAGGTTTGCAAATGAAAGGGAAAAAATCTATATATACCCACACACATATGTATTCATAGACATATACACAATAAATTCTATTGTTATTTTAAATTAGTCTAAATAAATAAAATATGGACACTGTGAGTTGAAAGAAGAAATCAGAATATTTAAGAAATAGACCACTCAATATGAAGTGGATTCTTAGATTGAATATACACTTCTTTTATGAAGTCAAGATCTTACTATTTCTATGTATTTTGTCTGCTAGGTGATGTTTAACTCCTTCTCTGCCCCTAAACCTACATCTTCCTGGATTTCTAACTCATGGGAGGAATTGGTAATTGCATGAGAAAATGAGGTGGTTTCTTTCTCAGATTATTTTGTCATTTTAACAATGGATAAGAGTTCCATTTTCTTGCCTTTTAGGTTTTAAATACTTTCTCCATTATAAAAAAAAATGATAGAAAACTGATGCTTTAAGAACATATTTATTTTAAAGGTTTGTTGCACGGATGAGATAAGATAAATACACATATAAAGTGCCTGATTCATAAACTACACTTTATCAATGCCCTCTTACCTTTTGAAGAAAAGTGAACTGGGAAATTGAATAGTGTGAAAAATTCAGCGTGGTTTTGAACTAATGTTTAATTGGATTGAAAACTAAAAAAAAGGATTGGAAAATTTAAAGATTATAGTGAACAGCCACATAGAAGATGAGAAACAGAGGAGCTAGGACTGATAGAAATAGCACAACTGTATTTTGTAAACTGCAGTTTTCCTCCTAACTTCCTATCTCTTTTTCTCTCTTCTACACATGCATTATTTACAGAAACCTTTACTTCCTGTCTGTCCTTCGCTCTTGGTCTAGAGTCATGGCTGATTATCTGGATTTCTTTGGAAAGGAGAGGATACAAAGAGCTCCACTGGTCCTTTCTTTTTTCTCACACCTACAACTGTGAATCTTTTAAAATAATTAATAAGATTCAATTTCTCTATTAGCATGGGCTAAAATCTATAACATCCCTATTAGAGGCTTCTTACTAACAAAGTGATTTATTTCACACTTACATCTGAGAATAATGACAGTTGATAGGGCAGATTTAGAGGAATCTTCCTTTACATAGTTTTGCTGAATCCCAGGCTCTTTCCATCTAATGGCTTGATTAACATCTAAGATTTGAGTATCCCATTGGATTTTCTGTTTCCATCCAGCAGATGAAAGAAGAGAAAATATGAAGAGGATTTTAGAGTAAGTTTTATGGGCCTGGAGGTAGCATTCACTTCTGCCACATTCTATTGCCCAAGTCTTACTTACCTGACTGTACTGATACACAACAAAGCCCAAGAAGAAAAGATACCAATTTTTGCACATCTCGCAGCTAGCCTGTAGCTAGTCTCTGTCATAATGATGATAATGATGGTTGTTGGTTTGGAATAATCATTGTTATTAATTTTATCCTGAATGTGCACCTAAGATGTTCTGGATTAGAAACATATCAGTCATTAGTAGCTGCTGTTTTGACTATTTGCTCCAATGTTTACTCCTATAGCACATAATGAAAGACAACTAGTAAAATCTCCTATGAGAGTAATGTCACACTCCATGGTAGGTAAGGGGATAAAATAAAATGGATTATAGATGCTTCTATAGTTTAGAAAAGCTATCTTCTGTACATACCAAAAAAATGAGGGTAGATAGAAAAACTTCTGTTCCTCTGGAAAAAAAGAGTAATGGGTTCTAAACCTTTTGGAATATAAATCTCTCCAATGGGCAGGCTAACCCTATCACCTCCAGCTTACATGACCTAGAGATGTATCTAAGATCCTGAGTCTTAGACTCTGGAACTATAAACACATACTTCCTAAGTTATGTAAATATCTCTTGAGTTCCCTCACTATCTACATTATAAATTGATTTCCCAAGTGTTGCTCACAGCCCAAAATTGCAAGGTTCAACACAATGTATTGAGAGTCAGCACACTGCAGGAATATTAAACTATTCTCTTAATAGCCTGCAATGACAATGATGTAAATAAGCTAATATTATCGGGGCGCCTGGGTGGCTCATTTGGTTAAGCGACTGCCTTCAGCTCAGTTCATGATCCTGGAGTCCCAGGATGGAGCCCCACATCAGACTCCCTGCTCGGTGGGAAGCCTGCTTCTCCCTCTCTCACTCCCCCTGCTTGTGTTCCCTCTCTAGCTGTGTTTCTCTGTCAAATAAATAAATAAAATCTTTTTTAAAATAGCTAATATTATTGAGTCCTTTTCAGGTTATAAAACTATTTCAATGTGTTACTTAGAATTTACAATATCTTGTTAATTGCTACAACCCAAGGAAATTACTATCACTTGAATCCCATTTTACAGATGAGAAAAGACACAATAGGGATTTTACCTTGTTTATTATTGGGTCCCTTAAATCCTAAAAGAGTATCTTTCAAAAAGAATAGCTCTTGATAACTATTTTTGAACAAATGATTAAGAACAGATTCTAAGTACACATATAGCTGGTCTCTCATAAATAGTAATAGTCTATCCCTTTCCTCCTGAGGACAACAGTGTATGGAGTAAACCAAAGGAGAAGCAGGTAACTGGTGAGAATGTATTAATTATGAACAAATTAAGAGCCTTTCATCATCTATTTTGTTTGCTTACTCATAAATTATAATTTTAGTTTCTATTGATGCTTGCTAAAACAAAAGCATACTCATAATAAGGGATAAAAAGATATAGAGGAGGTGTCCCAAGCCTGAATTCTGGCATCTTCTCTTCCTCATGGAACAGTACGAGCTTCACCACTCACTTCACCTTCTCCTCCGGCTATCAGTCACCAAGCTCCATGTAGTTACCCATACACTGGGTCTACCTTCTCAGCAGCATGGCCAGAATCTATGCACGCACTGGGAGTGAGGCATATGGATGTTGGTGTCCCTTTCCACCAGCTTACAGGCCAGCTGGAAGTCCTAGGACATGGCCATGGGGATGGCCAGGGGTCTGGTGGGCATAAGGTGCATCCAGGTGAGAAGGGGACTATATAAGAACTCAGTAACTGTCTGCCCTCCTATAGAGAGAGGGTGAAGAGCTGGAAGGCTGATAACCAGAGCCTGGAGATCAAAATCTGAGAACACCTGGATAAGAAAGGAAGCTGTGTCAGGGACTGTGGACATTACTTTAAGACTCTCAAGGAGCTGAGGACTCAGATCTTTACAAATTCCATGGACAATGCCTGCATCATTTTGCAGATTGCCAATGCCCTTATTCCTGCTGATGACTTCAGAGCCAAACATAAGACAGAGTTGGTCATGCACCAGTCTGTGAAGAGTGACATTCATGGACTTCACAAGCTTGTTGATGACACCATAATTTGTCACTTGACTGAAGCTGGACATGGAGATTGAGATTTTCAAAGAACTGCTTTTCATAAAGAACCACAAGGAGAACTAAAAGACCTACAAAAACAGATTGTCTACTTTGGGTTGACCATGGAGTTGGATGCCCCACATCTTAGTATCTCAAAAAGAACATGGTATACAGGCAGGCCCACTACCACAAGCTGGTTTAAAAGAACGCAGAAGAGCTGGACAAAGACTCATGGTAGAGGACTGAGGAGAACACCACAGTGGTCACTGTGTAGGCCACTGAAATAGGAGCAGCTGGAATGATGCTCAGGGAGCTGAAATATATGGCCCAGTCCTTGGAGGCCCACCAGAACCTAATGAGAAATCTGAATGCCAGCTTGGAGAACAACATGAGGGAGGTGGAGGCCTGCTGTGCTATGCAGTTTGAACAGCTCAAGGGGATCCTGCTGCACCTGGAGTTGGAGCTGTCCCAGATTTGCAGAGAAGGGCAGCACCAGTCCCAAGTGTAGGAGGCCCTGATGAACATCAGGGCCAAGCTGGAGGCTGAGATCTCCACCTACCACTGCCTGCTAGTAAACAGAGAGGACTTCAACTTTGGTGACACTCTAGACAAATGCAATTCCACTCAAACAACCCAAAAGGCCACCAGTTGCAAAACTGTGGAAGGCAAAGTGTCTAAGACAAATAGCACAAAAGTTCTGAGGCTTTGAGGAAGCAGAAGCAGGGTACTCTTTGGGGGAGCAGGAGGCCAATAAAAAGTTAAGAGGTAAAAAAAATAAAAAAGATATAGAATAAAGTTGACTGTGTTAAATTTTTCTACAAAGGTAACATAACTGTAAACTTCAATCGTTATTGCCCTAATTGTCATGAATTCTAAAGTAATAAAAATCCTGAATAAATGAGGTTTTTTTACCCTGTAATTGAAAGAGAATTATTTTAACTGACCTAGTTTCTTCTGGATCAGACAATTTAAATCCGTTTTTATTCATAGCATTTTATTGAAACACAAGTTATTATATTCTGTGTATATGAAATATTGAAATAATTTTCTGAAACTTTACATTATTATGTTTGCTAAACATACCTATAAAATAAAGGAAAATATGAAGATAGTAAAACAATGGTAATGACCATAGGAATAGGTTGTTTGATGAAAAGGAAGCAATCACAGCAGTAAATTACATTAGTAACCCAAGAAATGAGGATGATTTCATTTTAGTTGTATATGTTCTCATGACATTTAAAATTTCTCTTTAGAGTTAATGTTAATCATTAGAGTTAACTTTAAAAATTACTAAAACATTATTTTAAATGATGGACTTAATTCTATAACTGAAAAGGGAACAAATCATTTTACTTGAGAGATGTCATAATGTTTTAGAAACATACCACACAAAAAAGTTGTACTGAAGGATTGCGTATCTTAGAATGTAAATAAGTGGTTCTTGTTTTAGTGATAATGATTACGCTACTACAATAAATATTTCCTTTTTTTCTTAAAGGGAATTAGGCAAAATTCAATCTTTTATCCAAATAAATTATACACTCTCATAAATTTTGCCTTAGAGATCTTAAAGTTCATTCTTCAAAATACATTATTATCTCATTTGAACATGAAAAGGGAAAAGTTGTATACAATTTATACGTGGGACATTCAGTAAAGGTTTATCTAATTGGTGTATACAGATTTCAAATCTTTGAAAAGGTACTTATGTCTTTAAGCAAGATAAACTCTGTAGCACAGGAATGCTAATTATAAATCTGACATTTCAACTGAGAAATCCCACTGGCTCTCTATGAAATAAAATAACAACAAGATAAGAAGTACTTTTAAAAATCTCTTGAGTAGAGAATGGCTTTTAAAAATGTTATGACAGAAAAATAGACTACACATAGTATTTTTCTTTGAGAAAGATTTCTGATTTAGTTTAAGTAGTCTTTTAGAAACTTGTTAATGGGTTTGTGTTCATTCCATTTATTTTCTTGAAATTGGAAATTATTTTTTTCTTTCTTGTCTTTTACATCAACTTAAAAGTTGATGCTTAAAAGGTTAGAGTCAAGGAGTGCTTTGGCACTGTAGGTGAAGGCCTAGAGAACTTCCCTAAGTTGACCTAAATCAAATACCAAACACATTCTGTGTATAAATACTTTAATCACTATGATTTCACTTCCATGGATTGAATTTAACCATAACCAACCTATATTATATTTATGATATTTATCAAATATTAAAATCCACAAATCACGTTGAAAGGGGTAATATGGTTAATTTTGTGTGCTTTGGAAGAGAGTCAATAGTGACTCCCAGGTGTCTCTCTGAAGGTGCAATTCTGGAAGAAGTTTAGAAAGTAAGAACATGTTAAATTGAATTTTAAATTTGAGGTGAAGTAATGGATACTTATGTCCATAAAGCATTGAATAGATTATAGCCATTCCGTACCTTTTTTCACATTAAACGTTTTTAAGATTGTTTTAAAGGCTAATATACTAATATTGAAGGTATTAAATCATTTATAGTTGGGAATAATTCTGTTGCTCCTTTTTCTAAATATTCCAGCTCTCTTCTAATGCAATTAATCTTTTTCATTTTATTAGTATCATTTAGATTGCAAAAGACTAAAATGGAAAGGAAAATATCAAAATAAAGGAGATCTTGCCAGTGCCCCTTCATACATAGTATACAGGGGATGGCAAATAGGTTTTATCTCCCATACCTGTTCTGGTAGATTGGTAGTAGTTACCAGAAGGGCTGTGTAAGAAGGAAGCTTAGGTGAATGTAATCTCAGAAGAGAGAATTATTATTAAAATATATTTGCTATTGGTTCTTGATATTTGCCATTTGCCAGTAGATCTTTGATTTTTACAAGAGTTGTTCATAGGACTTCTATGAATTTCCATTTTCAAATGGAAACATATGATTTTCCCTATCCCTATAAAAATATATATGTATAGACAAAGAATAAGTAGTAATGAGATGTGAATATCAATCTATTTGTTTTGCTTATTCATCAGCTAAGAAACTCACTCTTGTACATTCTAATGTATATGATTCAAATTTGGGTTTCAGGAAAATTAATTTAAAATAAATTTAACTCATAGACTTTCAGGTTCAAAGTGCAATCATTCAGTATGTAGATGCAAGTAGTCACTTTTATAAATATTGCTTAAATGACTTCTCCAGTGCCATGGGTGAAAATACCACTTTACTAATTTGTTCAATTCAATATTATTTGCTTAAAATCCATGTCATGCTGCTAATTGGGCCAAAACTTTTCAAATGAGAAACGGCAAAGCTCTTTTCCTACTACCATAAATTGGGACCACTGCTCAGAGCACTATCCTAAAAGCACATGGCAAGGTGACAAGTGGGTAAGGTATGAGGGATGAATGTAAGTTGCAAAGCATCACAAGGAAACTCTGTAGCCCCATCACTGGATTTGGAAGATTGTAACACCATTAGGAAAAATGCATACATTGTGGAAAAATGTATCTGACATCATTACCACCAGTGTCATCTAATTGCAGAACTCTGTGCATGACCAGTTCAAACAGCCAGACTTATACCTAAGGAGATGAGATCATGCAGATTCATGGTGACCCAGCAACACCATACAGATCTGGAGGTGCTGGGCTCATACTTGTCATGAAGTAATATGGATAGGCCATTAAAAGAGCTGTGATGACTCGCTTCCCTGGGCCACGGTCGGCTTGTTTTGCAGCATGCAGTAAACAATTCTCTCACTAGAACTGGCAGTACTTGATGGTGAGATTCTTTTCTCTGAATTGATTTAGGAGGCTTTTGAAGGCATTAAGAAGACTGTATGTGTACTCATATTATTGTGTGTGTGTGTGTGTGTGTGTGTGTGTGTGTGTGTGTGTGTGTGTCTGGCACAACTATGTATTTTTGTCCTGTTGCCTTAAAAATATTTAAAGATTTTATTTAAGTCCTTAATAAGAAGGTACTAGGTTTTATTTTAGAATTCTGGTGTGACTGGCATACATGAAAGCAGTAACCTACTGTCATTGTTTTTAAATGACTTGGAGCTTTTGTTTACCTGGTGAATTTCCAATTCACTTGTACTTTGTGACTTTGCCAACTGGTGAGCTTTAATTTTAAGGCTTCACTGAAGGTTTCTTGAGACAGGCTATTATGATAACATTTCTGTAAGTGCTGCAATATGACAAGCTTCCAAGGCAGTTGTAAAATAATTATAACTGCCACTAAAAAGTCTTGGCTGGGATTGATATTAACGTGAACAAAGGGAATGCAAGTATCTAAATGTCCTCACTTGAGTCTGTGGTGGTATTTGGGTAAAGATTTTTTTCTACCCAGATCCATCAGTAGTAACCCCTGATTTTTGTGTGTGTGTTTGTTTGTTTTTTGTTTTGTTTTGCTTTGTTTTTGTTTTTTTTGGGGGGGGCTGATTAGAAGTATACAAGCCTTTTTGTGCCAAATGAAACTTCAAATAATATTATCACATCCATAGTATTTTTATTAAGAATGGTTTTTCATGATTAAAAAATGACAGATTTTGTGTTTGAATGAAGATCTTTGCTATCATAACCACTGATATCTTGGTATCATTATATCTGTTACCAGTACAAAGACACTGTCATGGGCACAATCTACCCGACTGGTCCTGTTGTAGCTTTTTGAGGCCACTTGTATAACTTAAAGATAGAAACAGGTCTAATTGATAGAATTAAGGGATTTTATTGATCATTTTTTTCTTTAGCAATATCATAAGGGCAGGTCATACCCTATCATGTGCCTTAACTAGAGGAGGAAACTAAAAATAATCATAGATGGGTACTTTAACTGTACATTATTTCTCCTGGAAACTATTCTGTCCTCTTTATCCATCATCAAAACAATTCATATCATCTAATAGTTAAATAGAACTATTAATAAAATAGGTAGATGGGTTAATTACTGATGGATGCCTTTCCTGAAATTTTATTTCCTTCAATGACAATGATTCCCTCAATGATTTCCTTTGGTATCCCCAGTTAAGTCATGCTTACTACCAACTCCAAATTCCTCTGTTCCATATTTTATATTCCTACATTCTGCCAATGCTGTATTATATGGTATTAGGGGAAACATAATTCTTTGCCTCAGTCAGCTTCAGACAAAATCTGTAGAGCTTCTCTTTGAGATAAAAAAACATATGGAATGTGAATAAAGTCATACTTCATCATAAACATTTTTAACTAGTGGAAAAGATAACTTAAAAAGGCCATATGCTTTAGGAAAGTAATTTTATTATGGGAGCTTCTGAGTAGGGCATACTAAGAAGAAAAAAAAAAACCTTGGCAGTTTAAACTTCTCATGAAGCTTGGCACCCTGCACAGCCAGCACTATATTCTCATACAGTATTCTCCTGTAAGTCCTCCTCAGCAGAAATCACAGAAGAGCAGAAACCAACTGCTGGCCTCATTAGCTGGAGACTGTGAGTTTGCTCTTAGTTGCACTAGGATGTTTTAGTCATGATGATGTTTTAGAAGGAATATGTTAAAGTGAAAACAACAGAGTTTTGGGGAGTCAAACAGCTAGATTAAAATCCCAGTCCCACAATAGTAGCTCTTTGATCTTGGACAATTCATCTGAACTTTTAATTTTAAGTTTCTATGTTTATAAAATAAGAATCATGATGCATACTTCTTAAGGTCATTGTAAAGATAAATAAAAGTTTTTGAAGAGCCAGTCCAATGCCTGGCACATAGCCAGAACCCAGAAAATCATGACTACTATTTTTAGTATTAGTATGAGACTTGGTAGAAAGTCTATGGATAGTAGGGATCTATTATCTAATTTACCTAGTTTTACTCTTTGTCTTCATCCTAAGATAGTTGACTACATACAAAAGATAGAATGATAAAATTTTAATGTAATCAATGTCATTAATAAAAGCACTTACCCCAAATCAACAGTGATTTGGATAGTATTTATATATCCACTTTTCAGGTTGATAAATATACAGATATTATTATGCTAGAAGATTAATATGTTGATATCCATATTTTACAAATTGAAGAAAAATCAATAGTTCAAATAATAAAATGATAGATGGGTAAAAATTATAATGACATTCCAATTTTCTTGATCATTAGAACAATAAGTTTAATTAGGTGGCAAACACCCAAATAACATTTATTTGTAAATATGTTTGTACGTATGATCATGAAAAGGAATCTAGAAATGCTTTCCAAAAACTGTTTCAGAAAACCTGACATAACTCAAGCTTCTAGAACTAAAACTTTCCATTTAACCAACTTGTTCAAATTCTAATTTCTTATGTAAAATAAAATACAGTGGCAGGTATCCTTGCAGATTGTAAACTCAGAGCTATTCAACTGTATTTACCTATTGGGTTAATTCCACTGTTTCTGCCAGTGAAATCATTTGTATGTCAAAAATTAGTTTTGCTCCTTGACATCAGTTTTGGCAATTTGTTTTATTTTGTTTTGTTTTGTTTTGTTTTGTTTGGACACTTAAAGCAAAAATAAATAAACAGTGGGGCTACATCAATCTAAAAAGCCTCTATAAAGCAAAGGGAACACAGCAAAGGGAACCATCAACAAAATAAAAAGGCAAATTACAGAGTGGGAGAAAATATTTGCAAGTCATATATCTTAAAGGGATTGATATCTGGAATATATAAAGAATTCACACAAATCAATAGCAACCCCTCCTCCCAAATAGCCCAATTAAAAAATCGGCAGAGGAACTAAGTAGACATTTTTCCAAAGAAGACATACAAATGGCCACAGATACATTGAAAGGTGTTCAACATCACTAATCATCAAGAAAATGATAATGAAAATAACAAGATATCACCTCACTATCATAATAAAGAGAAGAGATAATAAGTGTTGGCAAGTATGTGGAGAAAAAGACACACTTCTGCACTCTTGGTAGAAATAAAAATTGATGCAGCAATAGAAAAAATATGGAACTGCTTTAAAAATTAAAAAAGATAGAGTCAGCATGTAATCCAGCAATCCCCTTTTGGGAATATATGCAAAGAAATGAAATCAGAATCACAGAGACCTCTGCACTGTTATGTTCTTTGCAGCATTATTCACAATGGCCAAAATATTGCAACAACCTGCATTTCTCTCAACAGATGAATGGATAAAGATGTGGCATATATGTAAAGTGGAATATTATTCAAGTATGAGAAAGAAGGAGATCCAGCCCTGTGACAACATGCATGGACCTTAAAGGCATTATGCTAACTGAAATAAGTCAGAGAGTAGACAAATACTTTATAATATCTATATGAGGAATCTAAAAAAACAAACTCAGGGGTGCCTGGGGGGCTCAGTCAGTTGAGCTCTTGGTTTTGGCTCAGGTCATGGTCTCATGGATAGTGGGATTAACCCCTGTGTTGGGCTCTGGTCTTCTCAGGGAGTCTGCTTGAAATTCTTTCCTACTTCCCCTGTCCACTCTCTTAAATCAATCAATCAATCAATCAATCAATCAATCAATCTTAAAAAAAAAAAGCCAAACTCAAAACCAGAAACTAGGATAGTGGTTATCAAAGCACAGGGTGTGAGAGAAGTAGGAAGATGTTGGTTAAAGAGTATAGATATTCAGTTGTATGGTGAATAAATTCTTGGGATCTAATTCTGATTACATTACAATTAATGATTATGGTTAATGATGCCATATTATATACTTGAAAGCTGCTAAGGTAATAGATCTTAAATGTTCTAACTACAAAAGCAATGGCAATTATGTGACATAATGGAGGTATTAGCTAATGCTATGGTGGTAATCATTTTGCAATATATAAATGTATCAAATCAATAAGTACACTCAAATTTATATATTTTATGTCAATTATTTCAACAAGATGGGGGAAAGAAGTCAGTTTTTATTAATCCTAAATATATAAGTAATCCAATTGTACTTGATATAGAAAATGTGCCATTTAATTATATATATTAAATTGTTTTCAAAGTATAAATAGACCATTTTTTTAATTTAAATTTTTATCTTAATTTTAATTAGTTAACATACAGTGTTATATTAGTTTTGTTTGTTTGGGGTTTTTTTTCGGATTTGATTTATTCAGTTGACAGAGAGAGAGAGAAAAAACAAACACAAGCTAGGGGAGCAGCAGAGGTAGAGGGAGAAGGAGGCTCTCCATTGAGCAGAAAGCCTGATGTGGGGGCTTGATCCCAGAACACTGGAATCATGACCTGAGCTGAAGGCAGATGTTTAACTGACTGAATCACCCAGGCAACCCATACATTAGTTTTTTTAAGAGTTTTATTTAAACTCAATTTACTTAAAATATACTGTATTATTAATTTCAGGGGTAGAATTTAGTGATTCATCAGTTGTGTATAACGTCCAGTGCTCATTACATCAAATGCCTTCCTTAATTCCCATCACCCAATTACCCCAGCTCCCATCCAGCAACCTTCACTTTGTTTCCTGTAGTTCAAAGTGTCTTATGGTTTGCCTCCCTATCTGTTTTGTCTTATATTAGTTTCAGGTATATGATATAGTGATCTAATAATTCCATACATCAGCTGGTGCTCATCATGAGATGAGACATGCACTCCTTTATCCCCATCACCTATTCTCATCCCCATTTCATTCACCCCTCAACCATCTCTCCTCTGGTAACCATCAGTTTGATCTTTAATTAAAAGTTTGCTTCTTGGTTTGCCTCTCTTTCTTTTCCCGTTGCTCATTTGTTTTGTTTCTTAAATTCCATATGAGTCAGATTATATGGGATTTGTCTTTCTCTGACTGACATAAATTTTGCATAGGATTATGCTCTCTAGCTCCATCCATATCATTACAAATGGCAAGATTTCATTGTTTAAGCCTGCATAATATTCCCATAATATACATATACATATAAAGAAGATGTGGGTATGTGTGTGTGTGTATATATATGTATATATATATGTATATACATATATATGTATATATGTATATATAAAGAAGATGTGTACATATATACACATATACATCTTCTTTATCCATTCATTTGTTGATGGAAACTTGGGTGCTTTCCTTAATTTGGCTATTGATGATAATGCCACTATAAACATTGGAGTGCATGTATCTGTTTGAATTAGTGTTTTGTATTCTTTGGGTAAATGTCCAATGATGGCATTGCTGCATCCTAGGGTAGTTCCATTTGAACTTTTAGAGAAACCTCCGTACAGTTTACTCACAATGGCTTTACCAGTTTGCATTTCCACCAACAGCGCATGAGGGTTCCTTTTTCTCCATGTCCTTGCCAAATACTGTTTCTCATGTTGTTGATTTTAGCCATTATGACAGGTGTGATGTAATATCTCAATGTAGTTTTGATTTGCATTTCCCTGATGTTAAGTGATGATGAGCATATTTTCATGTGCTTTTTGGCTACCTGGATGTTTTCTTTGGAGAAATGCCTGTTTATGTCTTCTGTTTTTTAATCAGATGATTTGCCTTTTGGGTGTTCAGTTTTTTTGTTTTGTGTTTTTTTGTTTAAGATTTTGTTTATTTATTTGACAGAGAGAAACACAGCTAGAGAGGTAACATAGGAGGGGGAGTGAGAGAGGGAGAAGCAGGCTTCCCACTGAGCAGCCCAATGTAGGGCTCGATCCTGCGACTCTAGGATTATGACCTGAGCCAAAGGCAGACACTTAATGACTGAATCACCCAGGCGTCCTGGGTGTTCAGTTTTATAATTACTTTATATATTTTGGATACTAACCCTTTATCAGATATATCACTTTCAAATAACTTCTCCCATTCCATTGGTTGGCTTTTAGTTTTATTGATTGTTTCCTTCACTGTGCAAGGCTTTTTATTTTGATGAAGTGCCAATAGTTTTGTTTTTACTTCTGTTTCCCTTACCTCAGGGGACCTATATATATATAAAAAAAAAGTTGCTATGCCCAATTTCAGAGAAGTTACTATGTGTGCTCTCTTCTAGGACTTTTATGATTTCAGGCGTCAAATTATCTCATCAATCAATTTTTAATTTAATGTTGTGTATGTTTTAAGGACATGAACCAGTTTCAGTTTTTGCATATAGCTGTCCAGTTTTCCTAATGCCATTTGTTGAAGAAATTGTCTTATTCCTGTTTGATATTCTTTCTTGTTTTGTTGAAAATTAATTGACCATGTAATTGTGGATTTCTGGGCTTTCTCTTCTGTTCCATTGTTCTATATATCTGTTTTTGTGCAAGTACCATACTGTTTTGATTATTACAGCTTTGTAATATAATGAAGTCTGAAATTGTGATGCCTTTAGCATTGTTTTTGATTTTCAAAATTGTTTTGACTATTTGGGGTTTTGTATTTCTATACAAATTTTAGGATTGTTTTTTCTAGTTCTATGAAAAATACGAATTGCTTTAAATGTATCAATTGCTTTAAGTAGTATTCTATTTTAACAGTATTTGTTCTTCCAATCCATAAGCATGGAATATCTTTCCATCTATGTCATCTTCAATTTTGTTCATTAGTGTTTTATAGTATTCAGAGTATGGGTCTCTCACCTCTTTGGTTAAGGTTATGTCTAGATATTTTATTATTTTTGATGTAATTGTACATGGGATTGTTTTCTTAATTTCTCTTTTTGCTGCTTCATTATTAGTGTATAGAAAGGCAAATGATTTCTGTATGTTGATTTTTGTATCTTGGGACTTTAGTGACTTCATTTATCAGTTCTAGTAGGTTTTTTGTGGCCTCTCTCAGGTTTTCTATATATAGTATCATGTCATCTGCAAATAGTGAGTTACATCTTCCTTACTGATTAGAATGTCTGATTGCTGTGGCTAGGACTTCCAGTACTGTATTGAATGAAAGTGGTGAGAGTGAATATCTTTGTCTTTTTCCTTACCATAGGGGAAAAGCTCTCATTAAGCATGCTATTAGCTGTGGATTTTTCATGGATAGCTTTTGTGTTTCCTCTAAATATGTACTTTGTTGAGGGTTTTTATCATGAATGAATGTTGTTAAATGCTTTTCTTGTGTCTGTTGAAATGATTATATGACTCTTATCCTTTCTCTTATTGATGTGATGTATCACATTAATTGAATTGTGAATACTGAACTACCTTTACAACACAGGAATAAATCCCACTTGATTGTTGTGGATGATTTTTTTAATGTGTTGTTGGATTCAGTTTGCTAGTATTTTGTTGAGAATTTTGTATCTGTGTTCATCAGAGATATTGGCCTGTCCTATTTGTGTGTGTGTGTGTGTGTGTGTGTGTGTGTGAGAGAGAGAGAGAGAGAGAGAGAGAGAGAGAGAGATCTATCTGGTTTGGTATAAGGCAATGCTGGCAATAGACAATTATTCTTATAAAAAGAACAAAGTTGAATAATTTGAATAATCTCAATAAAGATCAGTCACTAAAAGAGTTGAAAGAAAATATACCACGAAAATCTAAAAAGATTCTCCTTTGAATTCATATATAAATGGCTTAAATTCTAGCTCTACTTTAATAATGTCAAAAATAGATAATAGAAACAAGGAATTATGTAAGTGATATGATATATGCAAGAAAGTATAGGTGCTGTAGTTTGCTTTTTTTTTTTTAATCTGAGTTTGAAATGATATACCTGTGGGCAATTTTTGAAAACATACATTTGACTTCACTATATATATTACATGCTTATAGTTCTATACTTACATATACCAGGGGGCATATTCTTAAGTCAAATTCTAGAAGTTGTTTTAAGTAATAAATTAGGAAAAATATGAAAATATGAAAAGACATAACTAAATCCTATATATTTTAAATTTGTGGGATTTTTCACTTATTCTTTATAAAATACATAATCTATTTTTTTCTGTTTTATTGGTATTAGCTGACACACATTCCGGAAATACATGCTCTGACTCCTTTTTTAATGATTAAGCAAAGTCTGGTTATTTTAATATAGTAGCACAACCACAAGTAGAAATTTTCACCAGTTATTAGAGGGATAAATTGTTATCATGCACAAAAGTTCAAAGAAATTAAAAACAGTTTTGCAATGTAAGGGATATATTGTTAAATGTTAACATTTACATCAGCAAAATAAAACCATTTCATTGAATGATTTATAATACTACTTTCTTCATTATAACCAACCTCAGTGCCATTGAGATTGACACCATTTTTGTTTTTACCTTTCTGTTTTATGTACTATGACAGAAGTGTTTCATGTTTATGTTAGAGCACCTCACAAAACCATTGCCTAATTCCAAGGGATTAAAGAATAGCAGAATACAATCATACTTCTTTATCTTCTTAAATGCCACATAAATTTAGGAAGTGTTTTGGCATGTTGGAAACTGCAGTCTAGACTACTACTGTTTTAAAATTCCATTCCTAATTCTGAATTATGGAATCTGATACTGCTTAATTCCAAGGAAAATGTCAATATGTCCCAAGTGTCTTCTCAATCATTACTGAAACTTGGAAGCAGGCACTCAATCCTTAGATCATTGTTCTACTGGGATTACATTTTTTTCAGGTAACATTTTTTTCTCTTAGGGTATGTGTGTGTATGTGTGTGTGTGTGAGAGAGAGCGAGAGAGAGAAAGAGAGAAAGAGAGCGAGAGAGACTGCCATCATATCTAATTTAATTTGTTTTACTATAAAGAGGAGATCCATTTATTGGTTATTCCTCCTCTCCCCTCCTTGCCTCTTCTCCACAAAGCACTTCTTCTCCACTAAAGCACCCCTTCTCCACTCCCCTCTCTGCTACTAATGTTCAAAAATAGTACCAAATATTGTGACATGTATATTTGAATGCTTTCATAATCAGAAATCATGAGGTGCTTTTGTTTGCTAGGGTTGCCGTAACAAAATACCACTGAATGGTTGGCTTACGATAAAAATTTGTTTTCCCACAGTTCTGGAGGATAGATATCCAAGATTAAGGTTTAGTTTCTTTCAAAGCCACTCTACTTGGCTTGGAGATAGCCGTCTATTCTCTGTGTCCTCACATGGACTTTTCTTTTTGTGTACATTCTAGGTGGGGTCCAGTTATCTATATTTTAACAGAAGCTTAGATGACTCTTTTGTAAACCACTGGTTTACTTAATCAAGTGATTTGTGTATCACTTTTGTGTTAAAATTTCCTCTTACAGGGGCACCTGGGTGGCTCAGTGGTTAAAGCCTCTACCTTCAGCTCAGGTCATGATCTTAGGGTCCTGGGATCGAGGCCCATATCAGGCTCTCTGCTTGGCAGGGAGCCTGCTTCCTCCTCTTTCTCTGCCTGCTTCTCTGCCTACTTGTGATATCTCTCTGTCATATAAATAAATAAAATCTTAAAAAAATTTTTAAAAAGTTTTCTCTTACGAGGACACTAGCCAGATTTGATTAAGGTCATCACTAATAATTTCATTTTAATTTACTCACCCCAAAATCTCAAAATGTGATAATCTTGGAGATAGTGCCTTTGAAAAGATGACTAAGTTAAAATGAAACATGAATTTTGGGGGACACAATTCAACCCATAACCAACAGTTTGTGAGCTATTTCCCAAAAGAAACTTAGGTGACCTTCTAAAAATAAAACAAAAATGTATAGTAAGAGTTAGCTCTTTCTGTAGGCAGCCACATTCCAAACCCTAAAAGTATGAGAGGCTAAAGAATTTGAGGATTCCTGAAAGCATATCATAGTGGACACAGGTAGAGTTCTAAAGGGAGAGTCACTATCTTAGCAAATATAAATCTATAGCATAGTAAATTGTGTTATACCCCAACTGATAAAAGGGCACATATTGGCAGAGGGTGCTGGTGATTTTTACAGATGCTAGGAAAAACCAGCCCAAAGAGTAAAAACTCAACATTAAAATTTTCAGCAGTGTCCTGTCTTGAAGTAAAGTGGAGAATTCCTCAAGCTCTCTACTTACTAGAAAGATTGTTTTCTCTTGTGGGTTTGACTGGATTTGTTAGGACTCATTAAAGTCAGTTAGATTGATTTTTTTTTAAAGTTTTACTTTGATTTCATTTCTGTCAACCATAATTTATCCCAAAATTCAGCTTCTCATATGCTTTAACAATGAGAATTTCATGGAGAACATGTTCATTCCAGGTTTCAGTTCCAAAAAGAAAAAAAAAAATGTCCCTGGTTATAAGTGAATAGACTGACTTTCTGAATTGTTTGGTAGATAACATGAGCTTCCAAACAGTCCTGCCTCAGCAACCAGCTGATCTCTTGGGAATCTTCACCACAGTGCTTATGACTTTAACTTCAGCATACTTTTTGATAACTACTATTCAGTCTTAGTCTTCCTATTCTGTGAAAATATTTACATCAGTAAACTCAGAAATTCTCCTAGCTGCTCTTAATTTATTTTTATTTGAAAGCTCTAGTCCAGTTTTAATCTTTAGTCAAATTGCACTTTATATAACATTTCCTGACAAACTGAAAAACGGTATTCAGCTTAGTCAAACCTGTTCTTACTTCAGAACCTTGAACTGCTGCTCACTCTATTCTTAGATCTTTTCATAACTTATTTCTTTACATATTCCAGATCAACCCTTGGAAGGCCTTCCTTGATTAACATTGCTAAAATGATTGCTCATTTCCAGGCTCAGTCACTGGGGAACAGAAAAATGGCTGTCAGTACTTTGGGTCAATGAACATGTCTTTCTTAAACAAAATCAATGAGTCAATGAATCAATCTTGAATCCTGTGGAATATTTGAAGAATGAAAGCAACAAAGCAAATTTTAAATTTCATACTTATCATTACATTTTTATGTCTTAAGTAAACATTGGGTGAAATTGTAGACAATATCTGACTAAATATTTTCCTATAATACACAAAATTTATGCCTTTATAAAGCTTTTTATTTGAAAACAAGTGATCTTGTCTTCCAAGGGATTCATCGTCAGTGATTCACTTCAGTGAATCTCCCAAGTATGGTCCCCAAAACCAAAGCATTAGGTTGCTAGAAAATTATTAGAAATGCAAATTTGGACCCCATCCAGAAGAACTGAAGACATTCTGGAAGTGGGATCCAGTTATCTGGAAGCTTAGATGACTCTTTTGTGAACCACTAGTTTACTTAATCAAGTCTAAATCTATACTTATGGCTATTTGTTGTTTTCTTTTAAAGACTTTGTTTATCTGAGAGAGAGAGAGAGAGAGAGAGAGAGAGAGAATGAGAAGGGGGAGAGGGAGAGGGAGAAGCACAGGGTTCTATGCCAGGACCCCAGGATCATGACCTGAGCTGAAGGCAGTTGCTTAACTGATTGAGCCACCCAGGTGCCCATATACTTCTGGCTGTTGGAATTAAAATAGTAGCATTGTCATTTGAATATAATTGAACTTCTTCAATGATTTTAGAACCTACTGATATAATTGTAGAAAATTAATTTTATAACACCCTGATTTATGATTCCATTCATAGACTTGGCATCTCAAAATGATCCAAGAGCCCTATACCTAATGTCTTTGCTAAAAGTCAATGTAGACTTGGGTTCATTTCCTGATACATGGATGAAAAGCTATTTCCCATTACATTTCTTTGGTATGGGACAGGATAAAATGAATAAGAAATGACAATAACCCAGTACTATTTATCAACCTTGCTGTCATTTTTTAAATATCATTTTCACACATATATTATTACAGAGCTCTGGTAGAGGACAACGGGATGATTAGGCAAGCTCCAAAAAGACTCTTAAATGTTGGGGGAAATATTTTGTTCCAGAATCATGACAGATTTATGCTACGAATAAATTTTTTAAATTCAGATACTATATGTCACCATTCTTTTGTGGCATGAAGATAATAGAATTATAAGAGAGAAACTTCATTGTTTTTATACTATGACAAAAATATGAGTATGTTATGAAAAAGGAAATAAGTAGCACGTATTATTGAAGAAGCAGGAGCCATTGACAGAGTATGCTTCTGGCATTTATCTTCACCTGCAGTGAACTCACTTGTATTCTTGCCATACAAACAGAACTGCAATTTTGCCCTACAAACAGAAATGAAATTATTATCCAATGTTTGGAAGCTGCCTATGTTGTCAAAATAGTTCTTCTCAGTAACATACAATGCTTAAACAAGACAGTTACTAATACACAGAGGCACATCTTTCAGGTTTATATATATTTTTTAATTTTATTTATTTATTTGAGAGTGAGAAACAAGCAGAGGAGGGGCAGAGGGAGAGGGAGAAGTAGACTAGCCCTAAAGCAGGGAAGCCTGATTTGGGACTCCTTCTCAGGACCCTGAGATCACAACCTAAGCCGAAGGCAGACGGTTAACCAACTGAACCACCCAGGTGCCCTCATCTCTCTAGTTTAGTTAGAAATTCTTGGCCCTTAAATATATCTGATTGTTTTCACCTCTTCATATTTTGGCTGTATCTTTATCTTCCAATGAAAATGATGAGTTAAAAATCAGAATTGCTATGATGAAAATCATTCGGTAATAAAATTGAGGACCATTGTATATAAATATAAAAATAATGACTAATAAGGATCTCATCTATAATACACATAACACATATTTTTAAAATAATGAAATGAAGATTCTTAGTATGATAGGGAAACAGGATTTATGGCAAAATAGAATTCAAAACAAGATTTTTTGGTAAATTTCAGACTATGAACTTATTCTTTCAGACTACTTTGTGTATATGCCAATTCACTTATCTGTAATTATTACAAATTACATTTTCCATTTTTTCTCAAAAATTCTTACTAAAATATTAATGATATATGTTGAAAACTTTTTGATATGAAGAAAATATATTTTATAATTTTTGATATTTTATATTACACATTATCAGTTATATGGAAATTTATTTCTTACATATTACTTCTAAATTTTAGGATATATACATGGAAAAAGGGCACACTTTGATTCTTTGCTTGAGCCAATAATTGACATGCAGTCCTGTTGATAAGAGCATAGATGTAACATGTCTTGAAGTAATGTCTTTGTGGAAAACAGACTTTTTTTCAAAATATTACAATGACCAGCAAAAATTTTGGCCCTCAAAGGACTATCTATACCAAATATTTAATTAACACAGAATTTAATACCAGATTTTAGTTATTTTTAATTGCTCAAATTGGGAAAAAACTGGACAAAATAATTTTAAATTTGTGATTATTATTTCATGGCCATTATAGATATTTCCACATTCAACACATTTATTTTTCCCATAAAAATTGATTTTAATATAATGTTAGCTAGTGTAAAAATCTGATTCACTTTCAAAAACTGCTCAAATACATTTAACTAATATAAAATTATTGGGAAGGAATTTATACATGAATGTGTACATTGTTTAAAGAGTTTATATATTTAATGGCATTCAAACAAGTAGAACAGAAGCCTTATTAATTTAAAAACAGAAAAGGTAGATTTTCTTACAAAATAAATATGGAATATATTTATACATTGGTATATTAATAGAAAAAGTAGCATTTGTTTACATTGTGGCAGACTAAGATAACATTAAAATTTAATTACATTAAGAATTACATTTTCACTTTTTACTCTTTTTTTGGTGATTTTTATTTAAAATACCTCAAAAATTGGGAAACATGAGACAAAAGGCAATAGGGAAGATGTGGCATAAGTCTACTTACAAGGCATGCTGTGAACCCAAGGGAAACTAAGTTGCACAATCCTTACTACTGTTTTGTTGTGGAAGAGATTCTGTGTATGGAAATGAATATGATCCAGGTGTCAAGTTATAGAGCAAAAGAGAATACTGCTATTTGTATGTTTTTAAATAACAATATTTAAAAAATAAGTTATAATGGAATAGGTTACAGAGAATGGATTCCCTGCTTCACTACCAATAATTTACATTAGCCAGTGATTTCTATAATTTAGAGGGGAGGAAGAAGATGGCAGAAGGCCAGGTGACCGCATTTCAGGGAGGTCCCTGAAGTGAGCTCAATTCCAGCAAAAAAACCACTACAGGACCACTGTAACTACCCATGAAATCAGCCTGAAAGGTGATATTTCGTGCTTCTGGATCACCACGGGAGACAGAGACCATAGGCAAAAAGCAGCTGATAAAGGACGTAAAAGAACAAAGCTCCGCTGCCAGAACTGTAACCTGACAGCCTGGTTACCATTGAGACCAATCTCTAGCAAGGGGGCGGAGAGACGCAGCCCAGGTAGAAGGGACTGAAAACAGCGCGGCAGACCCCGCCCCCAGAAAGCAAGCCAGAAGCACAGGAGGACAACACTCAAACTGTAAAACCCCAACATGGGGGGGGAGGAGGCAATTTATTAAATTCCTGGTACTGACTACAAGTACCAAAAGCCCTACATTTTATTGATACAGTTTTACACCTTATTTGCTTTTTTTAACTTTTTTCTATTTTTACTTTTAAAGCTTCCATTTTAAACTTAAAAAATACATTCTCACAGTTTTTCTTCTTTCAATTTTTAACCCTCTTTTTTATCAAAATGTGATACTCAGTACAACACCCCATAACCTTGTTTTTCTTTTTCTTTTTTACCTTGAAATTTTTTCAAACACACTCCTGTATTTTCTGCTGTTGTTGTTGCCTCTTGTTTCCCTGTTTGTTTTCTCTGTTTGTCCTTTTCTTCTCTCTTCTTTCCTTTATTCTCTCTTTTACATACACATGTAGTTATAAGCTTCAAGTCAATCCCACATCCCTATTCAATACTACCCCTATATACAACCAGTTGTAATCTCCCTATATCTTTAGAAAGTGGGCTCCTCCAACAATAATAACAAGACAAACTCAGGAGCATCTGAAATGCATTCCTTGCCCACAAGGAGTGTCTGCCCTCACCTTCCCACTCTAGTCTGCCAGTGTTTCTGTGTAATTGTCTTTGCTTTTGTATTATATAAATACTGGTCTTGGGGGTCATATAGGTTGGGCTACACTTTTTGATCTCTTCATTTACCATTGATAGCCCTTTTCTTTACCCTGTAACAGTTTTGTACCATATAAATCTTACCACTGGGCCCTACTCTGGCAGGGGTTTCTTTTCTTGCTTCCTCTCTTCCGTTTTCTTTTTTCTATCTCCTCCCTTTCCGGTGGTGAATTCTGGTTGCTCCAAAACCTTCCAGCGACTAATCCACCTAGATAGTGGCTGATATAATTAGCTATACACCCCCTCAACCACTCCTCGCCACAATGACTCGGAGAAGGAACATCCAACAGAAGAAGAACTCCGAGACTGCAACCCCGGTCACAGAATTGCTGGAAATCAACATAAAAAATACGACAGGAATGGAACTCAGGGCAGCAATCGTCCAAGCAATGGCTAATTTAGAAAAGAACATTAGTCTCAAAGTGGAAGCCATAGTAACAGAAATGAAAGCTGAGGTTAGAAAGGCTATAGATGAGATGCAATCTAATTTAAATATGCTAACAGCCAGAGTAAGTGAAGGTGAAGATCGTATCAGTGACTTAGAAGACAGATGGATTAAGAAGGAGGAGCAAGAGAAGTCTTGGAGCAAACAGCTAAATTCCCATGAAAATAGAATAAGGGAAATAAATGATGCCATGAAACACTCCAATATCAGAATTATTGGAATCCCCGAAGGAGTTGAGAGAGAGAGAAGCCTAGAAGATATTGTTGAATAAATCATGGATGAAAATTTCCCAAATCTGGGAAATGAAACAAATGTTCATGTCCTAGAAGCAGAGAGGACACCACCAAAGATCAATGAGGCCAGAAAAACCTCCAGGCATCTAATAGTAAAATTCTTGAATCATAAAACCAAAGAATATGTCTTAAGGGCAGCTAGGAGAAAGCGATCCCTTACCTATAGAGGGAGGACCATCAGAATAACGTCAGACCTTTCCACAGAAACCTAGCAAGCCAGAAAGGGCTGGCAAGACATATTCAGGAAATTATATGACAAAAATATGCAACCAAGGATTATGTAACCAGCAAGGTTGACTTTCAAAATGGAAGGAGAAATAAAGAGCTTCCAAGTCCGCCAAGGTCTAAAAGATTATGCAACCACCAAGCCAGCACTACAAGAAATGCTAAGAGGGGTTCTATAGAGGAGAAACGAACCCAAGAGCGACAGAAAACAGAAATTTACAGAGGTAATCTATAGAAATATGAACTCCACAGGCAACATGATGTCAATACAAACATATCTATCAATAATCACACTCAATGTGAATGGCCTAAATGCTCCAATAAAAAGACACAGGGTTGCAGATTGGATAAAACGACAGGACCCATCCATATGCTGTTTATAAGAGACTCATTTGGAATCTAAAGACACTTCCAGTTTGAAAGTGAGGGGATGGAAGACCATCTTTCATGCCAATGGACCCCAAAAGAAAGCCGAGGTAGCGATTTTCATTTCAGACAAACTGGATTTTAGTCTAAAGACTGTAGTCAGAGACACAGAAGGACACTACATCATTCTTAAAGGGTCTATACATCAAAAAGATCTAACAATTGTAAATATTTATGCTCCCAACATGGGAGCAGCCAACTACATAAGCCAACTGTTAAACAAAATAAAGAATCATATTGATGTGAATACATTAATTATAGGAGATCTTAACACACCACTCTCAGCAATGGACAGATCATCTAAACAGAAAATCAACAAAGAATCAAGAGCCTTGAATGATACATTGGACCAGATGGATCTCATAGATATATTCAGAACATTCCACCCTAAAACAGCAATATACTCATTCTTCTTGAGTGCACATGGAACTTTCTCCAGAATAGACCATATACTAGGTCACAAATCAGGGCTCAACCGATACCAGAAGATTGAAATTATTCCCTGCATATTCTCTGACCACAATGACATGAAACTGGAACTCAACCACCAAAAGAAGTTCAGAAGAAAATCAAACACTTGGAAACTAAAGACCATCCTGCTCAAGAATATGTGGATCAACCAAGAAATCAAAGAAGAACTGAAACACTTCATGGAAACCAATGAGAATGAAGATACATTGATCCAAAGCCTATGGGATACAGGAAAGGCAGTCCTAAGGGGGAAATTCATAGCCATCTAAGCCTCACTCAAAAAAATTGAAATATCCCAAATACATCAACTCTTATTACACTTTAAAGAACTGGAAAATTAACAAAAAATTAAACCAACCCCCCACACAAGGCAGGAAATAAGAAGGATTAGAGCAGAGATGAATGAATCAGAAACTACAGATACAGTAGAACGCATCAACGAAACTAGAAGCTGGTTCTTTGAAAGAATCAATGAATCAATAAGATCGATAAACTATTGGCCAAACTAATCCAAAAGAAGAGGGAGAAGACCCAAATTATCAAAATCATGAATGAAAGGGGAGAGATCACGACTAACACCAAGGAAATAGAAAAAATTACTATCAACAACTATATGCCAATATGTTTAACAACCTAGAAGAGATGGATACATTCCTAGAAACCTATAAACTACCAAGACTGAAACAGGAAGACATTGACAATTTGAATAGACCTATATCTAGTAATGAGATTGAAGCAGTGATCAAAAACCTCCCCAAAAACAAGATTCCAGGATCAGATGGATTCCCCGGGGTATTCTACCAAACATTCAAAAAAGAAATAACACCTATTCTCCTGAAGCTCTTTCAAAAAATAGAAACGGAAGGAAAACTTCCAGACTCTTTCTGTGAAGCCAGCATCACTCTAATCCCCAAACCAGACAAAGACCCCATCAAAAAGGAGAACTTCAGACCAATATCGCTGATGAATACGGATGCCAAGATTCTCAACAAGATCCTTGCCAACAGGATCCAACAATACATTAAAAAGATTATCCACCGTGACCAGGTGGGTTTTATCCCAGGGATGCAAGGGTGGTTCAACACTTGCAAAACAATCAATTTGATAGAACAAATCAATAAGAGGAGAGAAGAACCACATGGTACTCTCAATTGATGCAGAAAAGGCATTTGACAAAATACAACATCCATTCCTGATCAAAACTCTTCAAGGTATAGGGATAGAGGGAACATTTCTCAACCTCATAAAATCTATCTACGAAAAACCCACAGCGAATATCATCCTTAATGGGGAAAAACTGACAGCCTTTCCTCTGAGATTAGGAACAAGGCCAGGATGCCCACTCTCACCACTACTGTTCAACATAGTGTTAGAAGTCCTAGCAACAGCAATCAGGCAGCAGAAAGATAAAATGTATCCAGCTTGGCAAAGAGGAAGTCAAACTCTCTCTCTTTGGAGATGACATGATACTCTATGTGGAAAACCCAAAAGACTCTACCCGCAAACTACTAGAACTCATACAACAATTCGGTAATGTGGCAGGATACAAAATCAATGCACAGAAATCAGTTGCATTATTATACACTAACAATGAAAAAATTAGAAAGGGAAATCAGAGAATCGATTCCGTTTACTATAGTACCCAAAACTATAAGATACTTAGGAGTAAACCTAACCAAAGGAGTCAAGGATCTGTACTCGAAGAACTACAGAATACTCATGAAAGAAATTGAAGAAGACACAAAAAGATGGAAGAGCATTCCATGCTCATGGATCAGAAGAATAAACATTGTCAAAATGTCTATACTGCCCAGAGCAATCTATACTTTCAATGCCGTTCCGATCAAAATTCCACCAGCATTCTTCAAAACGTTGGAACAAACCATCCTAAAATTTATATGGAACCAAAAAAGACCCCGAATTGCTAAGGAATTGCTGAAGAAGAAAAGCAAAGCTGGGGGCATCTCATTCCCTGACTTCAGGCTTTATTACAAAGCTGTGATTACCAAGACAGCATGGTACTGGCACAAAAACAGAGAAATAGACCAATGGAACAGAGTGGAGAATCCAGATATGGACCCACAAATCTATGGGCAAATCATCTTTGACAAAGCAGGAAAAAATATCCAGTGGAAAAAAGACAGTCTCTTCAATAAATGGTGCTGGGAAAATTGAACAGCTACATATAGAAGAATGAAACTAGACCATTCTCTTACACCACACACAAAGGCAAACTCAAAATGGATGAAAGACTCAATGTGAGGCAGGAATCCATCAAAATCCTGGAAGAGAACATAGGCAGTAACCTCTTTGACATCTGCCACAGCAACTTCTTTCAAGACACATCTCCAAAGGCAAAGGAGACATAAGCGAAAATGAACTTCTGGGACTTCATCAAAATAAAAAGCTTCTGTACAGCAAAGGAAACAGTCAACAAAACAAAGAGGCAACCCACAGAATAGGAGAAGATATTTGCAAATGACAGTACAGACAAAGGGCTGGTATCCAAGAACTATAAAGAACTACTCAAACTCAACACCCAAAAAGAAGATGAACACATCAAAAAATGGGCAAGAGACATGAAGAGGCACTTCTCCATAGAAGATATACAAATGGCTAACAGACACATGAAAAAATGTTCAGCGTCACTAGCTATTAGGGAAATTCAATCAAAACCACACTGAGATACCACCTTCCACCAGTCAGAATGGCCAAAATTAATAAGTCAGGAAACAACAAGTGTTGGAGAGGCTGCGGAGAAAGGGGAACCCTCTTACACTGTTGATGGAAATGTAAGCTGGTGCAGCTGCTTTGGAAAACAGTGTGGAGATTCCTTAAAAAATTAAAAATAGAGGTACCCTATGATCCTGCAATTGCACTACTGGGCATTTACCCCCAAAATACAAATGTAGTGAAAAGAAGGGCCATACGTACCCCAATGTTCATCACAGCAATGGCCACAATTGCCAAACTGTGGAAAGAGTCAAGGTGCCCATCAACAGATGAATGGATAAAGAAGATGTGGTACATGTATACAATGGAATACTATGCCTCCATCAGAAAGGATGAATATCCAACTTTTGTAGCAATATGGACTGGACTGGAAGAGATTATGCTGAGTGAAATAAGCCAAGAAGAGAGAGTCAAGTATCACATGGTTTCACTTATTTGCAGTGCATGAGGGGTAACCTGGAGGACAGTGGGAGAAGGAAAGTAAATGGGAAGTAGGGTAATCCAGGGAGAGAAATGAAACAACAGAGACTTTGGACACAGAAACAAACTGAGGGACTTGGATGGATGGGGGTGGAGGGATGGGAGAGCCTGGTGGTGGGTACTGGGGGCACCTATTGTGTGGAGCACTGGGTATGGGGAATGGGGAATGAATCTTGGAACACTGGAAAAAAAAATTTAAGATTTCCATAATTTGATTTAGAATAATATTTCCAATAGTTTCTATTGTACTGATTGTACAACAACAACAACAACAAAAACAAAGTGCACAGCTGGTCATTATAATATGTGATTCTAAAAATTTTCATTATTTTAATATCTTCTAAATCATATTTATTCATATTCATCCACTTTAATTTAACTAAATCTTGTTCACTACTTTTATATTTCAGTCTATTGATATATCACGATGAAAATGGCATAACTATTTTTAACATAAAAGACAAATACCATATGATTTCACTTACATGTGGAATTTAAGAAACAAAACAGATGAACATATGGGAAGGAAAAAAAAAAGAGAGGGGGAAACAAACCATAAGAGACTCTTGGCGATAAAGAAAAAACTGAACGTTGATGGAGTGGGTGGAGAATGGACTAAATGGAAGATGGGTATTCGGAAGGGCAATTGCTGTGATAAGCACTGGTATTGTGAGTGATGAATCACTAAATTATACTCCTGAAACAAATATTATACTATATGTTAATAATTAGAATTTAAATTAAATTTTGAAAAAATAGTCTGTTTCAAATTATGAAATTGTTTTAAATGTCCAGAGATTTGACACAGTACAAATATCACATATTTGCCATATTATTTAAAGTTTTATGGTTTTATTTTGTAAAATTGATTTTAGGTGATGTGCTAAATACAAAATTAATAAAAATATAAATGAGGTTATTTAAATGTGTACTTGCAGTGTTTTAAAATCTTATAGAAACCACTTGATATTACTAAATATGTTTTCATGTATGCTACTTTATAGCTGCTTATCTTTCAGAATTTTGAGAATGTCATTCAAAAGTTAAAAAAATCAAGGTACTTGGTCAATATTTTTAGCTTATTTGTTTTCATAAACAATTATCCAAAAATCAGGAGTTAGACACTTATCTATTATTACCTAAAATTATTTATATTTCCAGCTTTCTTTCATCACATATAAGTTATTTTTCATGTGATTTTTAAAATCCAATTCCAATTATTCATTGCCCTCAAAATGTCAATCTTAAACAGTCCATCCAACTGCCAAATGATAATACAAGTTAATTAATTAATTCAACAAACATTCTAAGCAACTTCCATGTGCTAGACACTATTTGAAGCCTTGAGGATATTGCAATGAAATAAAGTCTCTGCAGTCACAAGACTCACTTGTTGTGGAGGTGAGGGGAAGATAGATAACAAAACTAAACAAATAAGCATAAGATCTGTTAGGACGTGGTAAATTTTAAATTTTAAGTGGTAAATTTAATAATGGAAAAATGGAAAGAGTGACATGAAGTAGAATAAAGTGTTCTTTTGTAATTAGGAAAGATTTCTTTCACATGGTAACACACAGAGTCTGGGAAAAGGCATCTGAGTCAGCTGTATGGACACATGGGGCAATGATGTTTAAGGCAGAAGAAACAGCAAGTACAAATATCCTGAGGCAGAAACATGAAAATACTTTTGAAAGAAAATGAATGAGGGACTGTGACTAGAATTAAGTGGCCAAAGAAGAAGTAGTAGAAGGGATGGAAGGGTGAGAGTTAAATTCCAAGAGGTAGATGATTGGAGAGGCAGCTCATGCCAAGCCTTGCAGGCACTCAAGGATTTTCAGTTTTATTCTGGATGCTATGGGAAATAATTAGAATTGTTTATGTTTCTCATAATATTTCTTCCCTTGAGCTACCCACTCTCATTAGTCCCTTACTATCTTGCCTATGCAGTATTTACATAGGTTCTGGAATAGTTAGATCTTGACTCCAATTGCCTCCCAGTCTCCACTTTCACCTTCACAACAAAGTAAAACTTCAAAAGGAGTTTTTGGAAGATGTTGATTCCTGATCAAAACTTTATTTATAAAAACAACAGCAGTAATATTGGCTATCATTTATACTGTTGCATTCATTATCTAATTATTTTTTTCACATTAACCCTATGAGTCAAAAATTATTATACCCACTCTACAAGTGAGGAAACTTAGAGAAGTTAAGCAATTGGCTTAAGTGAATAGCCAAATAGAAGTGGAGACATGATTTTAAGCATATTATTGCCCTTCATCACTGTCCCCACCCTGAACACCAACATCACCTCACGTTTACCTGACCCAGCCAGAGTTATGTGCTACGTCTGGGGGCTGGGGGGTCGAGTGCCTGTCAATGGCATTTGTTCTCCAGACTAACTGAAGTAGCTAGAAAGCTGCTTTGAATTTATATTATATACTTCATCTGAGTTTCTTCTTACAATGTGGCTTGAGCCAATCTGAAGGACCTTTTTCTTTTTGCTTGATAATTTTTGACAGGGATTTTTCTTAGAACTTTCCAACAATTCTCCCATTACTTCAGGAACTTAATTTTTAAGTTATATAAAAGAAAACAAAGTTCAAAATATTAAGTTGCTTTTAGATTCTCTTTTTCTGGTTCATTCCTGCATGGATTCGAGGAAGGGCCAGTTTTTACTTTGTTTTCTAATGATCAAATCACTGGGTTTTCTAGGGTAAGAGAGGCTGAACATTGATCACAGTGAAGTGGAAGCAACATCACACCACCCCACTCTCTGTAGGAATATAAATCCAGTGTTACTGGCAACAATACTTTAGCTAGAAGTATAATCTCAAATTTGCTGCTTCCTCAGATCTGTGAAAAACTCAATAGAAAGCCAGTCCAACATTCTTTTGAATCAGTGGTTTTTGAACTATTAGCTGCTGAATCCTTTCTTCAAATGAAATCTTATGAAGAATTAAATTTACAAAATCAAAAATGTTTAATTTTTCTGGGATCTGTAAGTAAATTGGGAATCCTCAGGATTCCCAGGGCTTCTCTAGGACAAGCTCAGATGTGTGAGGAGCAACTTCTGCATCACATACTCTGTAATATAGTCCCAGAGAAGCCTGTCAGAAAGTGATGCTTTTTTACTGTAGATTATTGGCCTCGTGTAGATCTATGCTTTAAGATAATGGCATGTCCTGTACTAAAGAACACTATATAAAAAGTAGCCCATTATTAAACCAGTAAAGATGTTGTTAAAGATGTTTATTGAGGGTGCCTGGGTGGCTCAGTCGGTTAAAGCCTCTTCCTTCAGCTCAGGTCATGATCTCGGGGTCCTGGGATAGAGGCCAGCATTGGGCTCTCTGCTCAGCAGGGAGCCTACTTCCGCCCTCTCTCTGCCTGCCTCTTTGCCTACTTGTGATCTCTCTCTGTTAAATAAATAAATAAAATCTTTAAAAAGAAAGATGTTTATTGATTTATACTATGAGGATGCTCAGGAGCAATTTCTATAGGCTCTTAGGCTTTTCCTGGACATTTTCTGATTAAGGGTATAGAGGACAGTCTTCATAGAGGTAATGATCTGTGAATGCAGCCATTTTATGATAGATTATTTTATAGGATCATTTCAGAGGAGGGAAATTTATAGATTTGAAAAAATGCATGTTAAGTTTAGGGAACAAGTGGTTTTGTATGTTAGTAAAATTGAATGTGTAGAAAACCATTTTAAGAGTGATTGCTAGGTACACAAGTTCTCATTTTACATAGTATAGACATCATTTTGCATGTTTTATTAAAAACTTTTGAAGAACAAACTCATAATGTAAGAAATCTCTGAGAGCAGTGTGAAATATTAATAAATATTGCCCATAAGGGGCCTACAAATTTGAGAGCAAGGTTAGTTTCCCATACAAATAAACACAGTTAAACACAGAAAATCTGTTGGATGCGTGCCTTTATATGAGTAACTTTATTCAGATTAAAGGAGAACCACATTTATATATCACTTATGTCAGACACATATTCAAATATATTACTTTCGTAGGCCACATTCAGAGAATGTAATTGATCGACTTTATTACCTAGGAAAGATTATAAAGATAATGAAATGAAAAAATGAAATTAAATAAATACTTATTTATATTATTGAAGTATGGCTAGTGGGATGTAAATTATTTTTCAAGGTATTTGAAACCTTCAATGCTCAAGTGCCAAGATGTGTTTATTATAAAATAAAATTTAAAGTGTCCTTTAAATGAAGTACTTATTGAAACATAATCACTTCTATTTTCCAAATACAATTTAAAAAGCAATAATTACAGGATACTTATCACTTTATCCTTCCTGGTGGTTAAGAATCACACCGTATTGAGAACACATCATTATCGTATCAGAATTATGTTGTCTTTCTGAATTTGCTGTTAGTCTGTTAGCGTCACTTCCATTTTTGGTATGTTCTTTTCTGACTCATCTCTATGCCTAGTTATTTCTAATTATCTGTAAATCAAGGTCCTCAAGTTAGCAGATTGAGTGAAGCTCTAAGAAACTATGCTAAGAAGGATGGAACTTCCTGATAAGAAGATGATAGAATTATTCACAGAATTTCCTTCCTTGCCCGAGAAATTATATTTTTAGTTTTTCTCAATATCATAAATATTTTTATATATTTTTAAAAGGGCAACTGAGCTAAAGAAGTAATTCTCAGAAATTTTGAAAGTTAGCAAGGCAAGATAACTCACTAGGTAGTTCTTTGCTACTATCTTTCTACACTGGAATTCTTTTCAGTATTTCACATGTAAAGATGAAATATTAGCAGTAAGCAACCCAGAAAAATAGCAAAACAATATTTTTCAATTAGCAACAATATTTCTGTTGCTAGTTATGAATATGATTCTAATGAATGTCATGTAACATGTAATTAAGGTTTCCGTAAATCTTTAATTTAGATATTTGGGGTTTTTTTGCCCAGAATTAAAATATTCTTGTTCCATATTTTGCACATAATATTAGCAATTACCAGTATTTGTTGTTATAAAGAGTAACTAGAAATAACAACCTTTAGCAATATTCACACAGTCTCATAGGATAAATATTCAATAGAACATCAGTTAGAGCTTATGAAGAATCAGGAAATAATGGCCTTACACTTAAATTATAAAAGTAAACTTTCACGTAAATAATATGAAGAAGACTGATTTTTTCCCCATAGCAATGATCAATGTTTTCTCAATGTTTTTCAAACTTAAACATTTTGAATTTTAAGAGAGTATCTCTCAATCTAATCTTTATGAAGACAGATTAGAGTAAATGACATTTTTATTTTTTCCCAAAGGATTCCTTTTTCAGAGGAAGAGATCATCATTTAAAAATGTCTTCTTAAAAAAAAAAAAATGTCTTCTTAAGGGCTCCTGGGTGGTTCAGTTGGTTGAGCGACTGCCTTCAGCTCAGGTCATGATCCCAGAGACCCGGGATCGAGTCCCACATTGAGCTCCCTGCTCAGCGGGAGGCCTGCTTCTCCCTCTCTCACTCCCCCTGCTTGTGTTCCCTCTCTGGCTGTGTTTCTCTCTGTTAAATAAACAAAATCTTAAAAAAAAAAAATGTCTTCTTAATTTTCTTAAAGGAAGACATCTGGCTTAATATTATACTTATAGGCAGCAACATTGCACATGGATGACTTTTTTTTCAGTGTTTAAGACGCAGGTACTTAGGTACCCAAATGTCTGTGCCACATTCTAGTTTGGATTTTTGACTGATTTAACTCATTTTGCTTTAGTTTTCTCATATTTCCTGTAAAATGTGGTCAGTTAAAGGACTGTATACTTGCTACCTAGTATATAATAATTGTTCAATAAAGAAAAAAAGACTTTTGACCTGTTTTTCCTCCTTTATATTTTATGATTATGATTAGAAAAGCAATCAGATGTGGTTTGCCATGCCTGCTATCTTCGTGTAACAGTACTTGAATGAGCTGGGTATGGAATGTATGGAATGAAAAAAGGAACATCATTAATTAAAAATGAAAACAAACAGGGATGAAATGCAAACCATATGCTTTTTCTATATATCATTGATACATATATGTACTTAAGTGTAGGAACTGGTGAAAACTATTATTCTAAGTGAATTAGCTCTGTATTGGTCCAGGTATTTCTTTTTTGATGTTTCTGGTTCTAATAACCTTGTTTTGTACCCCATGCCTTTATTATCCTTTGAGCTTTGACCTCATTTTATTAGGACCAGATTACCTATGAAAAATTTTTATTTTTATTTATTTTTTTTAAAGATTTTATTTATTTATTTGACACAGAGAGAGATCACAAGTAGGCAGAGAGAGAGGAGGAAGCACACGCCTTGCTGAGCAGAGAGCCGGATGCAGGCCTCAATCCCAGGACCCTGAGATCATGACCTGAGCCGAAAGCAGAGGCTTTAACCCATGGAGCCACCCAGGCGCCCTGAAAAATTGTTTTTAATTCTTGTTCAAAATGTAAACTAAAAAGGAAGAAAAGACTCCTTATCAACTATACCACAAAGGGTTTTTTCATTGTGCTCTGCAATTTTTTCCACTAAAATCTTATAGTCTGGTAAATATCTTGTTTCTGTTTTCACAGTCATACAATTTTCCTTTTTCTAACTTGAGTTCTCTGTGACCTTGTTATTTATGTGCCTGTATTATTTTCCATGCTACTCCAAATTAAATATATATGTTCTTATTTGTGGAAAGAGTAACTTCCAGATTCAATGTTGCACATAATACCTCACTTTTTGTGTATGTGTGTGTCTGTGTGTATAGAGAAAGAGAGACTAAGTACTACATTTAAGTATGCGTGTTTATATATCATGAGGAGTGTATAATCTTGCAACGTATTAAGATAATGAGTGTAGGGTGCCTGGCTGGCTTAGTGGGTTAAAGCCTCTGCCTTCAGCTCAGGTCATGATCTCAGGGTCCTGGGATCAAGGCCCGCATTGGGCTCTCTGCTCAGTGGGGAGCCTGCTTCCTCCTCTTTGTCTGCCTGCCTCTCTGCCTACTTGTGATCTCTCTCTCTGTCAAATCAATAAATAAAATCTTTTTTAAAAAAATATAATGATTGTAATAAATGATATTAACTTCTTTTATTTCAAGATAGTTATTTAAGCCATAGTTGTAGGTAAAATACTTTTTCAGTTATTTTCTTAAAATTTTATTTGGAGAAAATTCAATTGCCAAATCCTTAGGGAATAAATTCCTAAATTTACATAAAGGTAGATTTTAAGTATTTATGAATGTTTTTAATTTAGCAATGTTTTCCTTTTAAAACACAATTAGATACATTTCTTGATTAATCTCCAAATTACTGTAAGAACTATAAAAACATTAAGAGTAAAAGTTTAGGGATTATTTTGGTAGGAAATTAACTTTGCATACCTAAAGCCACCCTTTACATAAGTCTCATTCTATTGTCTATTACCTATCTATCTTCTATCTATCATCTATCTATCATTATCATCTATCAATCATCTGTTCTTCGGCAATGGAATGAGTGCATGTGTCCTCCCAAAATTCCTGTAGAAACTGTAATAAACAATGTCATCATAATGTGATAGTATTTGGAAGTGGAGTTTTTGGGATATACTTAGATTATGAGAGTGGAGTCCTTGGGAATGGGATTAGTACTATTATAGAAAGAGGCCAGAAGCTAGCTTTCTTTCTGGCATGTGACAATACAAGTCAGAGATATGCAATCCAGACAAGGGTTCTCACTAGATCCTGACCATGCTGGCTTCTTCATCTCAGACTTCCAGTCTCCAGAACTGTGAGAAATAAATTTCTATTGTGATAAGCCACCCAACCCATATTACTTTTCTATACAGCCAAAGATGATAGCATGTATCTTATATCTACTTTATGGAAATAATATAAATTACAATTTTAGTTAAGATCTATTTAATTTAGTATAATGATTTGGAAGAATTCTTCATAACATTCTTTTGGTATTTGTCCTTTTTAGCAAGAAATTGATATTTACTTTCATAGAAACACTATTAATATACTGAGAAAGATAATGAGTCAGTAAAAATTAAAAAAAAATTAAGGTTCACTTTAACAAGCTAAGTATAATAATCTATTTTGAAGACAATGTGGCAGGTAGTGATCAGTAAATGTTCACAGTGGAGATGACCCAAGTAACATTTTGAAGCAACTGTATGATATTAGTCAGGAAAGCATGAATATAATATAATGGAAATGTCTATAGAGGGATAAGAGTGAGATCATGAAAGGTCTTATATGTAATACTACTGAGTTGGACTTCATTCTTTGGTTGATGGAGAACTATTAAAAAGAAGAAGAAGAGGAAGCAGCAGCAGCAGCTGGACAGTGTCATGAGAGGAATTATGATTAGAAAAGCTATTTTTGGACAATTTCAAGAATGACTAACTGGGGGAAGGTAAGGAAATTCAGAGGAGGATAAAAAATATAGTATGTCATTCATTAAAAAGAGATAAGAACTTAAGGGAGATAGGAGGGATTTACATTTACTAAGAGTTTGTGAGTGATTTTAAGTCCTCTGTTTTATTTTTTGTAAATTGTAATAGAGATCATTATCACAAAGAAGTAAGTGATAAATATTTATTTTTGTAAAAGTTGTAAAGTCCACTTAATCAGTTCTATCTTAGTTAATGTAACAGATTCATATTATAACTTATTTATGATATATAAAATAATATGGTGAGTTAGTAAAATATCTCAAAAAATTGTCTCAGTATGTCTTTTCTGATTCATTAAAAAAATTGTTGAGTCTTCCATTTACTTACTATTCAGTTATCAACCTTGTTATTAGATGTTCTGAGCAGAAATATTTAGAAATATTTTCTCTCCAAACATTGTCTGTCAGGATTATATTATGTTCAGTGAGTGAAAATTTAAATGCTAAAGTAAAATACAATGTTTAGGGTGCCTAGGTGGCTCAGTTGGTTAAGCTACTATTGATTTCAGATCAGGTCATGATCTCAGGGTTGTGGAATCAAGCCCTGCATTGGGCTCCACACTCAGCACAGAGTCTGCTTGTTCCTCTCCCTCTATACCTCCCCTGCTTATTCTCTCTCTCTCTCTCTCTCTTAAATAAATAAATAAATAAATAAATAAATAAATAAATAAAATAAAATATATTTAAAGTAAAATACAGGAACACCTGGGTGGTGCAATTGTTAAACACCAGCCTTGGTAGGTGATGATCCCAGGGGTCCTGAGATCAAGTCTCCCATCAGGTTCCTTGCTCAGCAGGAAGTCTGCTTCTCCCTCTCCCTGCCTCTCTCCCAACTTGTGGTCTCTCCCTCTCTCTCTTTGACAAATAAATAAAATATTTTTTAAAAAGAGTAAAATACAAAGTTTAAAAATATTAGTCTATTTTAATTTCCTCTTTTATTTATTGCAAAATACTAAAAAAACACAAAAATTACTATAAATTCAAATTAATCTCATAATTTTTTCTGTATATCATTCCAAGAAGTACTAGATGAAAATTCAAAATACCAAAGGCTCATGTATGGTAAAATTTTGAAAAAAATAAAAGCATGAAAATTTAATCCTGGAATAGTTTAGCATAAAAGTAAAAGTAAATAAAAGTTAAAAGTAAATGAGTAAATTTATATAAAATTTTCTTTTAAAAAGAGTGTTAATTTGTATCTTACACTACTTAGGTCATGTGAGAGTCATTCCCAAATGATTCCCATCTCCCCCATTAGATAAAAAATAGCAGAGTTCCTGAGAAGCTCTAATGTAGCAGATGATGATTTTATTTCCTTTGGAGACAACCCTGGATAAAATGCTTAAGACTTTGTCTTTATGGCTCAGATGTGGGATTAAGGGAGAAATAAAATGAAATAAAGTGAACATAGAATTACTCTGATCTGCTCTGCTTGGTCATTGAAGGCAAGGGCTTAATTTATTGTGCTTATATCATAGTCTGGCAGATTCGAATGCATAAAGTCAAACTCACACATCTTGTATTTCAAGAACCTTATGGCATAAAATGCTATATTGTTACCAAAACATCCAGTATGCTTTCTTTAATGTTGCACCCTAAAATTATTGTTTAATTACGCTTTTCCTTTAAATAATTTTTTTTTCTTGACACACTATTTACTTGTATATGTTGGCCTTGTAAAAAAACCTCCTTATAACAAACATATGAAAATGGGTTATATTTTACGTAAATACTTGTAGGTATATATATTCAATGTAAATATAGATTTCAAACTAAATTACATAAAAACTTAATTTGAGATATAATGAAGGTGGAGAATATCGAGTTGCTAATACTTAGGTATGTCCCTTTCCATCTCTATTGTCCTTACTAGTGTTCTTCTTTCCATACTTAGAATAAAACTTGATCTCTTCACAGATGGTCTTAGTGACAGAATATTATACTAATTAAAAACACAAGCTCTGAAGTTAAACTGTTGAGTTCAGATCCTAGATTATCAATTATTATTAGTACTTGGTCAAGTTTCTTAACCTCTTTGAGGTTATGATTAAAATAAGTTATGATTATAAGTTATGATTAAAATAAAAATACATATCACATAGAGTGGTTTTAAGAATGAAACAAAATAAAGTTTTTAGAACAATGCCTCAGTAAGACGCTAAATCTAAGTACTAACAATAGTAAGCCTTTGTGCACTCCTGACATAGGCTCTAGAATTTCAAAAATCCTGTTAGAACAAAAGTGTCCAAATTTCTTTAAAGAGAGGAGAAATGAATATCTAGGACTGGTGAAAACTGAATATAGAAAAATGAAGTTTAATAAAATAAAATTTCCTGTATTGTAAACATAGATCATTTTTTTTTATGTTTAACACTTCATATGAAATAGCTAAATTTGATTCTTCTGATGATGAAATAATAACCAACCATGGCTTTAAAACAGGTTTTGAAAGACTTTAATGGATGATTTTTTTAAGGGAAGTTCCATGTTCAGTAATTGATACTGACTTTTGGGCAATTTTAAAGGTAGAAATAAAGAACATGTACATTAAAATTGAAATGAGGATAGGATTTTCCTCAGTTTGACTTTGTTGAAAAAAGATACCAAATCCATTATTACAACAATCTTTAAAAGTTCTTAATGAAAGGACCAGACTAAATGAAGTGACATTTAATATTTGATAATATATTGGTTATGAAAAATATGAATTTTCTTTTAACCTCTAGAAGTACCTTTTTCCCACAGTCACCCCAACAATATGTGAATGAGGTAATTTAAGTATCCAACATTACAGTTTACAGTGTGAATTACTGCTATTAACTGTGCATCTCCAAGCAACATATAGCTATTATGCAAAACAGTTGTGAACAGATGATACATTAAAAAGCACAGCTCTGCCTTGCATACAGTACTTGATACTGAGAAATATAGCAGCTGAGATGGAATATGCAAATGGAGAATCGACCCAAGGTCAGAGTGGGAAAAGCAAAATGACATTCTTTGTTGTTTTCAAAATGAGAAATCCATTTCTGCTGCACAGTAAAGTTAAAATAAAAGTTAAAGAAAATCAGTAAAAAAAAAAAAAGATATTTCACTTCTTCCTTGCTGCTTTAGCTAGAAAATAATTCAGTGATTTTTGCCGCTACAGAGAAAAGGGAGAATTATTTACACTGTATATTATCCCCCCAGGATAACTACACTTTCATTTCCTAACATTTTCCCCTTCTATTTACTCTAATGAGATAAAGTGGTATGTAGGTGATAGAACATTACTCTAGAAGTTATCCATACACTTTGTTCTATTTATGCTTTTATTACTAGTTTGGTGACCTTGAAAAAGTATGCTTTTCTATACTTCTTTTTCTTCATTTTAAATAAGTATAATAATAACTGTTAACTATAATTACGTGCTTTATTTTTCTAGATGGATTAAAGGATTATTAATTGATTAGTAGATTTATTTAGGTAAATACATTTTATAGTCATTTTTCTCCTTCCCTATTTTTTAAAGATTTTATTTATTTGAGAGAGAGACCAAGTGAAGAGAGAGAGAACTCACAAGCAGTGGGGAGAGGGGCAGGATGAGAGAGAGAAGCTGACTTGCCCCTGTACAAGGATCCCAACATGGGGTTTGATGACCTGAGCCAAAGGCAGACACTTAACCAAATGTTAAACTGGGCACTTCTATTTCTCTTTTGTGGGCATCTCACATATAGAGCCACCATCTAATGATATGTCTCAGTTTATGGCACACTGTCCTCATAATCTGCCCTTTTCTTAAGTATTTTTTCCTACTCCCCACTTCTCCTTTCATGCACTTTTCTAATGAGTGTGATATGTGCACTTTAATGACCATATTTCAAATTAAAAATATGGCATACATATGTTTGATTCATAGAGCTATAACTCAGTTTCTTTTTTCACTCAATCCTATATTTAAAGTATCAATGGATATTAATTCAATGCTTTTAAATATTGCCTAGAATTCCATTATGCATATCTACGTGATTTATTTATTATTTTAATGATGCCTCTGTCTACCTTAGATTACTTTCATTTTGTTTTTCTTCCAAATGATGCTAAGATAAAACATTCTATTTTATGTACCTTTCAGTACCTGTGCAGGAATTTCTCTAAGGCTTAAAGTCATGACTGGAATGGCTGAGTCAAAGGAATGTTTACTCTATTTCAATCTAATTTAGTTTATATAATCCTCTAACTTTTCATCACAGGAATAGATATTTGTATCCACAAATTAATTCTAAAGATTATATTTATTTATTTGAGAGTAAGAGAGAGCAAACGAGCAGGGGAAGGAGCTTAGGGAGAGGGATAAGCAAATTCCATACTGAGAGAGGAGCCAGATGCAGGGCTCTATCTCAGGACCTTGAGACCATGACTGGAGCTGAAATCAAGAGTCAGATGCTTAACCAACTGAGTCACCAGGTGTCCCTACCCAAATTTTGAGTATTACCATTTTTTGCTGTTGTTTGGTTTTCAACATTGTATAGTTACTATAAATACTTGCTTAAGGATCCAGCTATATGGACTTGTTTTAGTTAATAAACTATTTTTTAGGCTAGTAATTTTTGGTTCACAGCAAAATTGAGAGGAAACTACAGAGACTTGCTATATACCACCTATTCCCACATATATACACAGGCTCCCCCATTATCAATATCTCATATCAGAATGGTGTATTATTACAATCTATGAACCTACACTGATAATGTTATTATCACCCCAAGTCCATAGTTTATAGTAGAGGTGTAAATTTACCTTGGTGTAAATTCTATAGGCTTTGAAAATATATAGTGATATATATCCATGATTTTAGTAACATAGAGAATAGTTTCACTACTTAAGAATCTACTGAGGTATGCCTATTCATCCCTCCCTCCTTCCATACTCCCTAGCAACAACTGATCTTTTATTTTCTCCATAGTTTTGCTTTTTCCAAGTGTCATGTAGCTGGAGTCATATATTATGTACCCATTTCAAATTAGCTTCTTCATTTAGTACTATGCACTTAAGTTTCCACTGTATGTTTTCATGTCTTGGTGGCTCATTTCTTTTTAGTGCTGAATAACATTCCATTGTCTGGATGTTCCATATTCTATTCATTCCCTACTGCAGGACGTCTTGGTTGTGTTTGAGTTTGGGCCATTATGAATACATCTTCTATAAACATCCATGTGCAGGTTTTTGTGAGGACATAAGTTTTCAATTCATAACAACATGGGGTGTAATTCCTGGATAATATGGTAGTACTATGTTTACTTTTGTAAGGATCTTCCAAAATCCGTTCCAAAGTGGCTGTACAATTTTATCAGAAATGAATGGAAGCTCCTGTTGCTCCACACCCTTGTCAGCATTTAGTGCTGTCAGTGTTACCAATGTTGACCATTCTAATAGTTTTATGATGGTATTGCATTTTGATTAGCATTTCACTAATGGCATATATTGATCATATTTACATATGCTTATTTTTCATGTGAATATTGTGCTCTTTCTTGCGCTCTCTCAAATAAATAAATAATTCTTTAAAAATTAAGTTGAGTCACACATTCTCTAGCTATGTAATGATAATAATATCAATATCAACATTAATAATATTTATTGACCGTTTTCTGTGTGACAGTTTTAACCCACTTGATTTCATGATAATCCTATGAAGTAGCTATTATTAATAGCTTCTCCTAAACATGAATCTGAACCACAAAAGTACATCTTCTACCCAAAGAACGTCTCTCACTTGACAATTATTCCTCATTAAGAGACCCTAGGCTATTATTTCCTTCATAAATCTAATGTGAATCTATTTCATTATTGTTAATAATTTTTCCGTTAATTTTTCTTTTTTATCTTTGTTTCGTTGGCCTCTGCCAGTGTAATGTAATAAAATGAATATAGAAAAACTCTCTTATCTTGTTCTTCAGTCAATATCAAGTTGTAAGTAATCCCTAACTTGTCGTAGTTTAATAAATATTTGAGAAATCAATGACTTGACTAAATATGGTCTTAATGTATATTTGAATTACAGATGGCCATCAATGGCTGACCATGCTTTTAAAATAATAATGAGCCATAATTGTGGTATGGATTTCTCAATTAGAGATCCATGAATAACTTGCAATATTTTGAATCAATATGTCATTGAATTCCAAAACAAATTTTGCCTTGAAACCATTGTTCACAAGACGTCTATATAAGGTTTGCAAATTGTCACTGCTGTATATTCCTATAGACAGGGAATTGGAGAAAATATGAGAAATAAAATTAATCATTATAAAAACATAATGTGAAAAGTATTAGAAAAAATATTTTTAAATTTTCTGAAGCATGGTAAAGCACTGACGTCTGAATATGTGTTTCTATTTATCTTCTGAGAAATGACTTATTCTGAGTTAATAAAGGTTAAAAACAGAAATATCTAAACTTTCAGGAGGCTAGAATACAAAAGATCCAGAGTACAAAATATCTTATTAAAACTTTTGCTTTGAATAACTTATAGGAGCCTTAGAACGGGGCACCTGGGTGGCTCAGAGAGTTAGGCCTCTGCCTTTAGCTCAGGTCCTGATCTCAGGGTCCTAGGATTGAGTCCCACATCTGACTCTCTGCTCAGCAGCGAGCCTGCTTCCCCCTCTCTCTCTGCCTGCCTCTCTGCCTATTTCTGATCTCTCTCTCTCTGTCAAATAAATAAAGTCTTTAAAAAAAAGAGTCTTATATCAAGAAAGGTTACATATAGATGAATTTAGTTTGTAAAAGCAACTTTATAACTGCTACAGATGGACAATGCTTGAATAAATAAACTTTTCACAGAAGTAGATATATGAATGCCTAATAAACACATACAAGATGCTAAATACCATAGTAATTTGGGAAGCACAAATTAAAACCATAAAGAGCTACCAAAGGAAAGACTGTAATTAAACAATAGACAGTGTCAAGTGTTGCTGAGGATGTAGGCAAACTGGAATACATTGTTGGTGGAAAGGTAACATAGCTCAATCATTTTGAAAAGCATTTTGACAGTTTCTTAAAAAGTTAAATATACCCTATCACACATCTCATCAGTTTCACTCCTATCAATCTATTCTATAGAAATAAAAAATATATGCACAATGTTCATGGCAACATTATTCATAATAGCAAAAACTAGAAACAATCACATGTCATTAATTGGTGAATAGATAAATAAAATTTGGTGTGTCTATATAGTGGAATACTATTTAGTAACAAAAAGGAACTACTGAAACATGCTACCACAGCAATATACCTCGAATATTTTATAAATGAAAGGAAAGAGATGAAGAAAACTATTTTATGGCTGAAATTATATAAAATATCCTTAAAAGACAAATTTATAAGGACAAGAAACAAATCCATTATTGCCTGCAGTTAGGGGTAGTTCTCGGGGTTGACTGGAAATGGATGTAAGGGAACTTTTTGGATGGATGGAATATTCTAAAACTGGTCATCATGATGGTATAAAAATACCTAAATTTATTAAAATCACTCAATTGGACACTTTCAAAGGGTAGATTTTATGACATTTGGTTTATACCTCAATAAAGCTGTTAAAAATGTGACTGCTATAAAAGCAAAGTAGAATTTCTGGTTTTGGGGAGTTTGTCATAATCTGACTGAAAAAATTAAGTAAAATTACATTAAATTTTTCTGAGTACTTAATAATATCAATCGCAATAATAATAAACATTTGTTATTTTCCATATGCCAAGTTATTAACTCATTTATCTCATCAGAATCTTCAGAAGTATCTCCCATTAACATCCTGCTTTTAGTGATGATGAAATCAAATCCAAAGAGGTTAATTTACTCAGTAATCACACAAAAATTAGTTAAGCAAGGATATTGGTCTTTTTGTTTGTTTGTTTTAAATTTTATTTTATTTTTTCAGTGTTCCAAGTTTCATTGTTTATGTACCACACCCAGTGCTCCATGCTCTCCTTAATACCCACCACCAGATTCACCCGTCCCCCCATCCCCATCCCTACCAAAACCCTCAGTTTGTTTCTCAAAGTTCACAGTCTGTCATGGTTTGTCTCCCCCTCCAATTTACCCCAATTCATTTTCCTTTCCTTCCAATGTCCCCCACATTACTCCTGTGCTCCACGAGTAAGTCAAACCATATGATAATTGACTTTCTCTGCTTGGCTTATTTCACTCAGCGTAATCTCCTCCAGTCCCATCCATGTTGCTACAAAAGTTGAGTATTAATCCTGTCTGATGGAGGCATAATATTCCATTATATACAAGGATATTGGTCTTAAGAGAGCTTAAGAGAGCGTACCCTTAACTGGGTTGTCCCTACCACCACCATCCATCTTGTGTGTACAGCAATAGTAGATGACAGGAGAGAAACATGAGGTGAAACAGTATAATTTTTTATGTAGGAGTTTGTTTTAAAGTTGTAACAGTAATGACTAACATTTTAGAATAAGTATTACATGTAAAATTAGAATATATGACTAATATTTAAGATGCTGGCAAAATTATATAACATATATAGGTAAAAATTATCATAAGAGATGCTGAAATGAACAAAACACCATGAAAACCTATAGTGAAAACTTTACTTAAAATAATGCATCCCTAGGGGCACCCGTGGTTCAGTTGGTTAGGCCTCTGCCTTTGGCTCAGCTCATGATCTCAGGGTCCTGGGATTGCACCCTGTGTAGGGCTCTGCACTTGTCAAGGAGCCTGCTGCTCCCTTTGCCAGTTGCTCTGCTCATTCTCTCTCTCTTCTCTTTGTCAAATAAATAAACGAAAACTTAAAAAAAAATGTATCCCTAAGAATTATGTTGTGCCCAGAACAAACATGGAAATCCATTATCAAGTGTTATGGGCTCTTAGGATTTTACATTTAAAAAAAAAATTAAATATTTGGTGAAGATCTGGACTTTGACAGAAGTAAAATTAAGTGATGTACCAAGTGTTGTGGACTCTTAGGATTTTACACTAAAAAATTAAATATTTGGTGAAGATCTGGACTTTGACAGAAGTAAAATTAAGTGATGCTCTTTCTGAGGTAAATTGTAAGTCTGCAATCAGGAGAAAGCTTGGACTTGACAAAATCTTGGTAGTGTTTTTTCCATGACTAAAAAGATATTTAATGTAGTCTTTGAAACAAATACACAGCAATTGGTTAGACTTAATTTAAGCAAATGGTAGAAAAGAAAATATTATTCTTGATATTTAATCCTAAATCTAGCATTACCTCGGGGCGCCTGGGTAGCTCAGTTGGTTAAGCAACTGCCTTTGGCTCAGGTCATGATCCCAGAGACCCGGGATCCAGCCCTGCATTGGGCTCCCTGCTCAGCGGGAAGCCTGCTTCTCCCTCTGTCAGTCCCTCTGCTTGTGTTCCCTCTCTAGCTGTGTTTCTCTCTGTCAAATACATAAATAAAACTTTTTAAAAAATCTAGTATTACCTCAATGTCTTTTGAAGTGAGTGAAATGATAGAATGCAGTGAATGCTCTATAAGCTCTTTCATGTTTCAATGAATTATGACAATAAAAAAATGCCCTTAGGAGTTACTTTGGAGGTTTCATCAGGATTAACATAATAAAAACATACAGGGAAAGGATTAGAAGAATCATTTTCGAAGGGTATTAAATTCAATATTTATAGGATTGAAAATGAAAAATAATAAATAGATACTGCAATAGGAACCTACAATGTACCCTGTTTAAAAGTCAAACAATATTATTGTCAAGAGTAGATTAAAATAATAGAATATATTTTAAAAATATATATATTTCCTTTTGTTATGTTTACTTTTATATAATTAAGAACTGTATACCTTAAAATATGTGAAAAGAACTTTTGGGAAAATATAAACTTTAGACTAGAACTTGACAAAGACTGTCATCCAAATGACTCAACAGTCACATTAAAGATTTTTAGAAAGAAAATTTCTTCATTAGTTTTTCTCTAGTCCTTTACAACTAAATATGCGATTATATTGATGATTTTCAAAAGTTTCCTGAATTCTTGTCAGTAGCAGGATATAATGAGAGTTTAATGAGCTGTACCATTAAACTGAATGAGTGCACTGGATTTATTTGAGACAGAATTCTTACATTACTGTCCACTCTGCATATAAAAGTCCTTTTTATATACTTACTGAACTGAATTAATTTAAATCATGGAGGTTTTGGGTTATAAATGCACAGGATTACAGGTGAAAGGCTACATGTCACAGACTATACACATGTTCTTAATACGTATTTAAGTATGGCAGATGCCACTCTGTAGGGAAGATTACTATTAAACATTGAGTCTAGGATAATGCATAATTTACTTATAGAGAAAAAGGGTTATACTTTTTAGAGTAAGGAAAATTGTATCTAATTGAATCTTCATTAACTGTGCTTTAAAATATGGAAGCACCAGCTATTAATTGTTTTTCTACTCATCTGTTTTTACCTATTGACTATTTCCCTTCCAAAATCTAAAATTTTCTAAAATGACCAAGAGAAATAAAAGCATAAGAAGAGCAATAGTTCTTATTCCAGACAAGAATAGTCTTATGTTATCCACTAATAATGTTTGAGTGTGTCTTAATTGTAATGCTGTCATTTGATTCATAAAAATAAGCATTTGCATGCAATTTTATAGATGTTTCATTATATTGTCACTTAACTTAATCCCATATGGTTTTATTAAATAGTACTGAACAGTAATTTATCTTATTCTCATCAATGAAATCATCTTTAAGAAAAAATTGCAAAGCTATTATCATTTATTTTAGTCACAAATTTTATTTCAGAAGCAATTTTTCTTATGTTTCCAATCACTTATAATCATTATAGCCAATGGATGATTACATGTCTATATTAAAGAAAAAACATGACTAAATATGAAAATATTTTAAAAGTGTTTGTCAAGATTATCATGCTGACAAAGAATCAGGTAACCACAGTAGTGACCTAAATAAATAAATTATTATTTATAATAGGCCTATCTGATTTTCATTTATTTTTCTTGTTTACTTGATGTGTTCCTAAATCCTCCAATTATTTTAATATTAAATGTAAAAAATTAATGATTATTATACATATTGATTTTTAATGGAAATAAAATAGAATCAGATTTCCTTTTTCATAACATCTTTTATAACTTTTATTGAGATCTAATTCTCATAAAATAAACTTCACTTGTTTAAAATACACAATTTAAAGATGGAGCAGCCATCACCATGTCAAATTCAAAATATTTCTAATACCCCATTTCTTTTTTTTTTTAAGATTTTATTTTTATTTTGACAGAAACACAGCCAGAGAGGGAACACAAGCAGGGGGAGTGAGAGAGGGAGAAGCAGGCTTCCTGCCAAACAGGGAGCCCAATGTGGGACTCAATCCCGGATCTCCGGGATCATGACCTGAGCCAAAGGCAGTCGCTTAACCAACCGAGCCACCCAGGTGCTAATACCCCATCTCTATTCCCATTGGTGGGCACTCCCCATTTTTTACTTGCTCAAGGTTATTTTGGTATTTCTAAGACTCCTCCCTTCCAATCGCATTCTTAGTATCAACTTATCAATATCTGTAAATAAAAAGCAACCTGAGTATTTTTTTTAAGATTTTATTTATTTGACAGAGAGAGAGATCACAAGTAGTCAGAGAGGCAGGCAGAGACAGCAGAGGAAGCAGGCTCCCTGCTGAGCAGATAGCCTGTCCTGGGCCTCCCAGGACCCCGAGATCATGACCTGAGCGGAAGGCAGAGGTTTTAACCCACTGAGCCACCCAGGCGCCAGCATCCCCAGTATTTATAGAGATTATATTAAATCTGTAGAGCAATTGTCTTCTTAACTTTATTTTTAGATTATTGCTAGTGTACAGAAACACAATTTACTTTGTATATTGCTCTTGAATTCTGCAACATATCTCAACTTGTTTATTAGTTTAGTAGTTCAGTGAATTCCTTAGGATTTTCTAATACAATTCATGTCATCTATCTACAGAGATAGCTTACTTTTTGCTCTATAACCTGGATTTATTTATTTATTTATTTATTTGTTTATTATTTATTTCTTTCTTTCTCTCTCTCTTTTTTTTTTTTTTGACAATTTTCCTGTTATAAACTCCAGTATAGTATCGACTGGAAGTAGAAAGAACAGATATTCTTGTTTTCTTCCTGATCTTAGATGAAAACATTCAGTCTTTAACCTTTATGTATGCTATTTACCTGTGGGTTTTTCATAGTTGTCCTTTTTAGGGAAGTTGAGGGAGTTCCTTTCTGTTCTTACTGCCTTGAGTACTTCTATTAGTGTTTAAAGGTGTTTAAATTTATCAAATACTTTTTCTGGATCTATTGAGATGATCATGTAGGTTTCTTTCATTTAGTCTATTAATGTGGTATATTACATTAATTGAATTTTATATCTTAGAGCACTTTTGCATTGCAGAATAAATAACAGTTGATAATGACGCATAAGTGTTTTTACATGTTGAACGATTTTGATTTGTTAGTACTTTAGTGCATTTCTGCACCTGGGTTCATAAGGGCTATTGGTCTAGTTTTTGTCTAGTTTTGGTATAAGTGTAATATGGGTCTTCTATCATCATCGCAGAAGTATTGAATTCTTTTTTATTGAGGATTTTGTGGAAAATTTATATTCTTAGAATACCTCCTAAATTCACCAAGGAAACAATCTTGGTTTCTTTTTTTCTTTCTTTCTTTTTTTTAACTAAGGTTTTTTGTTTGTTTTTTGTTTTGTTTTATTTTGTTTTGTTTTCTTGTTTAGTCTACATGGATTTTTAGTTTCTTCTTCAGTTTTGGTAGTTTGGTGTCCTTCCTAGAATTTGTCCATTCATCTAGATTATGTAAATTTTAGTATGGTTCTAGACAAATACTAAATGTTTCACTCATATGTGGAATTTAAGAAACAAAACAAACGAACAAAGGCTAAACGAGAGAGAAGCAAATGAAGAATCAGATTTGTAATTATTGAGAACAAATTGATGGTTACCAGAGAAGTGGTTGCGCGGATAGGTTAAATAGGTGGTGGGGATTAAGGAATGCAGTTGTGAAGAGTACCAGGTATTATATAAAAGTATTGAATCACTATATTGTACATAGGAAATTAATATTAAGTTGAAGGTTAACTAATAGAATTTATATAAAAACTTGAAAAAATAAATTTTGGTTTAGTTCTAGATACTTTGCATTATATATACATATTTTATTTTTAAAAAAATTTTAAGATTTAAATTTACATTAGTTAACATCCAGTATAATATTGGTTTCAGGACTAAAATTTAGCAAGTCATCACTTATATGTAAAACCCAGTGCTCATCCCAACAGGTGCCTTCCTTAATGCCCATCACCCACATCCATTTAGTTCATCCTCCCCACACATCTCCCCTCCAGCAACCCTCAGTTTGTTTTCTATAGTTAAGAGTCTTTTATGGTTTGGCTCCTTAGTTTTTATCTTATTTTATTTTTTCTTCCCTTCCATTATATTCATCTATTTTTTTCTTAAATTCTACTAATGAATTGTTGAACACTTCACTCAAAACTAGTGATGTACTATGTTAGCTAAGTGAAATTTAAAAAAAAATTTAAAAAATTCCACAAGTGAAGTCATATATTTGTCTTTCTCTGACTGACTTATTTTGCTTAGCATAATATATTCTAATTCCATGTACTGTTGCAAAAAGCAAGATTTCATTCTTTTTGATGACTGAATAATAGTCCATTATATATATATATATATATATATACCACATCTTATATATAGTCCATTATATATATATATAATATACCACATCTTCTTTATCCATTTATCAGTTGATGGACATTTGGGCTCTTTCCATAATTTGGCTATTGTTTATAGTACTGCTATAAACATTGGGGTGCATGTGTCCCTTCAAATCAGCATTTTTGTATCCTTTGGCTAAATACCTAAACTTCAATTGCTGGGTCATTGGCAGTACTATTTTTAACTTTTTGAGGAACCACCATACTATTCTCCAGAATGACTCTAGATAGTTTTGATGTAAGCATTTCAGCACAAACATTTTTCACTGCATAACTAATTGGTGATAAGGCAATTTTACCATAAAGATAAAATCACAAAAAGCAAAAGAGGAACATTCATTTAAAAGGACATAATAAAACATGAAATATGAATAACAAAATTTAAAAGACTTTATTGTAAAATACAAAATATTTTAATACATTTAAAATATATAGTGTTGATTCATGGCAACACTCTCATTTTATTTTGTGGATTATACCTAAGCACTTGTCTTTGATGTCTTTCATTCATAAAATTATATATATATTTTTTGCATTTTGATTTGTTGTCTCATTTGGCATTGTATTTTTTCTTTTTCTGCTAAAATTTTTTCCTTCATTAAGAGACGTGTCAGTTTTCAAAAGATTGAATGCATATTTGTAACTGAGCTTTGTATTGTGTTGTGAAAGCTTTCTACAATGTTCTTTCTTTTTGCCATATTGTCATATGTCTGTTGATAGATGTTCCAAAGTTCTGTGGGAAAAGGGGGTTCAAAACTACACATCACTGTATAGAGCATTATGAGGGCTATTATTTATATGATATAATAATGAAAGTACTGCGTCAATGTAGAGATAAAATCGAACTATCAAACCAAACTGTCAACCAGTTGTTTTTTTTTTATCTTTTATGGCAAAATCACCTTATAGCCAATTAGTTATATGGCAAAAATGCTTGTAACAAAGACTCAGGCAAAAATACAAGACATATTTTGTCATATAATTGTTCATAGTGTTTCTCATAATCAACCAATTTACATTTAATTTATTTAATGGTAAAGTAGGATTTATATTTACCATTTTGCTATGTTCTTCTGTATGTTTTAGGAGATTTTGTTCTATTAATTGCTGCCTTCTTTGTGATATTTTCTAGTGTGCATTTTTATTTTTCTTGTTTCTTTTACAATATATTTTTGATATATAGTCTTAGTGGTCGCCCTAGTGATTATCATTAATGCCTTCACTTAAAATAATCTTGTTCAGATTAATACCGACTTAATTTCATAATTCAATAGTATACAGACCTTTGTTTCAAAAGAGCTTTGTCTCCTCCATTCTGAGTACTCTATTGTCATATAAATTACATCTTTATATATTCTGATCTATCAATGTAACTTTATAATAATTATTTTTGTCAAGTATCTTTTAAATTTGATGTGAAAAAAAAGATTTAAAACAAAAATATATTTTTCCTATGTTTTGCATTTATCTATGTAGTTATCTTTTTTGGTACTTTTTATTTCTTCATGTGGATTCTAGTATCTAGTCATTTCATTATGAAGGACTCCTTTTAGTGATTACTTTAGAGCAGGTCTTCTAGCAAAATATCCACTCAAGTTCTTTTCTTTTTTCTTTAATCTCCAGTATCTTAATTATTACTTTTCTTTTCATTGCCCTTTTTTCTATGAGAACTCTACATAACTATTTTATAAAGTGCTGACAACTGTAAAATATCAGTTGGAAAATACTGCTCTAGGTCAGTTTTAAATGTGAAATGTTCCTCAGGTTAGAATTACAAAAGTCATCTATTTAAAGCCAGTGACCATATTGAATAAAAAAAAAATCTATCATTGGAAAAAATTTATATTTTATAAAATGGCTTTACATCATTTTATCTTTGAGAATCTTTCTGGGGTGCCTTGGTGGCTCAGTTGGTTAAGCGACTGCCTTCAGCTCAGCTCATGATCCCGGAGACCTGGGACTGAGCCACACATCCAGCTCCCTGCTCGGCAGGAAGCCTGCTTCTCCCTCTCTCACTCCCCCTGCTTGTGTTCCCTCTCTAGCTGTGTTTCTCTCTGTCAAATAAATAAATAAAATCTTAAATAAAATAAAGAATCTTTCTGAGAGGGATCAGGACATGTGTATTAGTGGCAGATAGTATTAAATGTATTGAAAATTATATAATTAAATTTTCCCTGTCATCCAATTTATTAATTTGAGTTTCACTTCAAGATCAAATAACTCTTAATAGTCAAATGTTTCCACTCACTGAAAGACATCAATTTATAAATTCGTAGTATTTTTGATTATTTTATAACATTGTTAATGGCAGTGGTTATAACATTTTTTGGAGGAGTATTTTCAGTTAACATCTTGCTGTTATAAATGTTTTAAATTAATCATAAGTACCAAAATAAATGAGGAAATTTCAGTTCTTCAGAAAAAAAGGAAAATGGATTCACTTAGTTCAGAAGGATAAGAATACAATTCTGCTTAAATGAGATAGAGTTACCAGGTAGCATAGATAACCCGAAGCATTTAATGAACACTTGTCAAGTTCTTGAAGATTTTTCTTCTCAGTTTTCAGTGAGAATCTGATATTTTGATATTAACTGGTGGTAATTTTCTGGTAATAAGCAAGTGGTTGTGTCTTGTTATCAAAGATATCAAGAGAAAATGAGGAAAAAGAATCCTGTAGAGCTACTATTAGAACCTGTGAATGAACAGTTTCCAAGAAGAAACAGGTAGTTTTCTACAAACAATTAGCAAAAAGTGATCACAAATCACAGGAAACAAGTATCCCACTTGAGTTCTATCACTAACTCAGGCATGAAAAAAATAACAAGGTAATGCAGGATCTTAAACAAAATGTATGGTTATTTTTTTTTCTTTCAAAGATAAGATGGACCTTTGTTCTCATCACATAGAAATAGTCACAGGGTCTCCAGAACTCTTATCCTGCTGATCAAGGAGCATGAAGAGTTTCTTGACAGAATGAATATACAAATTATTTTCATTGGAAAATACCTCTAACTCTTAATATAATTCTAACCTTTTACCCTAGTGCTTTCTTGTTTGATATATGTAGCCTCAGCCTATGGACTTTGATACTGATTTCCCTTCTCTTGAGATTGATTATATACTCTCTTGCAGAGGAGACATCCTATTTTCTTTCCAATGTAGGAAAACCAGCCCTTGACACAAAATCATTAGGTCAGCACTGAGACTAGTCAGTCACAACCCTAATCTCTTTGAAAGAAGTAATGTATAGAAACAGAATTAAATATACTGAAAACATAGCAGAAGGAATCAATGGATCAAACTTAAAAGGAGTAGTACTATTCTGTGAGTGTGCCTTCATAGAATGAGTAGAATGTTGACACATGTATAGAGAAATGGCATTTTAGGAAGGTGGACTTATTTGAATAAAGTCTTCTACATCTTGGAGTGCACAGGATTTAAGTAAGAATGAATCAACTACTGAAGGTGGTGGAGTGCACATGTGCCAAGGAGAGTGCTCTGGATCAAGCTGATACTACAGATTAGTGTCAGAATCTGAAGTGTCTTACATGATAATCTTAAAAAAACCTTTTTAAATTAACAGTAAAAACCTCTAATGATGGTTGAGCATGATTAATATGATGCAATCTGTATTTGGGCAAAACAATCCTAGTACTAATGCAAAATATTGTTTTGAAGGAAAACAGACAAGTAGAAGCCACTGTGACAAATAAGAGATGAAATGAAAGTATCTTGAGAAAGGATATAGAAAAAGGAAATAGAAAGGAAAAAAATGAAGGGAATATTTTTTAAATACTATCAAAAACATATGGTCTGGAATTATGGAGAAAAAATTGTAACATGACACAGGTTTCTGTATTTAGTAAATGGGTCATACTTTGTCCTGAGATGGATAAAGCACTGGAATATGTTTGACAGGATATGATTAAAATCATTTTGGTATGTTTTGTATGAGATACATAAACTATTAGCATACATAAGCTTCTAAAGGCAAATGGAAATTCATATCTAAAGCTAATATAGGAGACAGGTCATCCAAAGTTATCAATCTGGGTGTGTCTTATCCAGGAGCATCCTTGTTTTATAGTACAGAATCAGTTTATTATACAGATATAAAATACTTGTTACATTTTCCCATAATACATTTTCCTATGGTGGTTGCTTTTTAATAACTAAATTACCAACCAGTAATAATTAAGAAAACATGAAGTACAGTTTTGATATTCCTATTAGAAATAATTTCTGTGGTAATATTTTTTTCCAGGCAGATGAAGGAAAAAAATCAGCTTTACTTCGTTAAGTAGAATTGAAAAGGAGATTCCTATTTTAACTTGTTGCCAGATGCAATTATATTGGATTAGCCTGTCTTTGGTAAACATTACAGTGGAAAGATGAACATCAACATCGCTATTGTTACTGAATATTTCTCCCTTTGAAAAAAAAATTGCTAATCATTTACCTTTTCAAACAACATACTGTTTATTCATATCTTAGAAGCTTATTAGCTGTATGGTGATAACTTTATATGTTATAGAAATGCTTATGGTAGTTACTGGTCATCTACTTGGATACTTCCCAAATTGTCAATCCTGGATATTAACATGCATGAAATAGAGTGTGGAAGACTGAATATATATCCCTATAATCATTTTGGAATATGATCACTGCTTCATTCTAAATTGCATTTCTTCTTTCAAGGAAATTGTTTTATTCTTTGTATTGAAAAAGAGCCCCAAGTCCAGAATGTTCCCCACTGTCAACTCTATTCAGTACCCTTTGATTTATTAAAACATATAGCCAGGGTAGCCCTTTAAAAACTGTGAAGGTGAATGATTTATATTTAAAAACCTCTTAGTCTGATTTCTGGTGTGCAATCCTTTCCTAATTCCCTGTGGTTGGCCATTGTCATTCATAATGGTACACATTTAATAGATCTTATTCTTAACTCTACTTCCCCATAAAATAGATATTTCTTCTTTGTCTCCCATTTCCTCAGGAATGTATGCTAGGTTAAGGTGGTTGGTTTGATAACAGAGATGGCATATAGATATATATTTTACATTTCTATACCATCACAATCATTAGCATATATCAGGCACAATATATTTTTTGGTGAAGAATTCAAATAATGGATGTTTGGTATAGAAGTTTCATTCTTTCCTGCATCAAAACTTCTGCTCCTTGCTTTTTAAATATTCCCTTCTGTGTAATGTCTGCACTTTCCTCCCTGTTGTCTATTCTGCTCAGGATTGGGAGTGCCTGTAAAATAAAATAAATTGTAAATAAGCACATTGTTCTTAGAAAGTTGTCCAGAGTGAATAAAATATCTGCTTATAAATTACTTCATATTTGTGGAACTTCTGGGATCTATAGAGGAAAACCCACATTAGAACTGAAGTCTTTGATTAATAGGCCTAACTATGAGGGCCAAATCAAAATGAGAAAAAAGAGTTATTTTTTCATTCTAAAGTGAAAATGTTGCTATTAATTAAAATATGACCAATCTTGTGTCCATTTTAAGATTTTAACTCCAGATAGTTAACATACAGTGTTATATTAGTTTCAAGTATACAATATAGTGATTCAACACTTCCATAGAGCACCCTGTGATCATTACAAGTGTCCTCCTTAATCCCCATCACCTATTTAGTCCATCCTTATACTTCCCTCCACCCTGGTAACCATCAATTTGTTCCCTATAATTAAGAGTCTGTTTCTTGATTTATCTCTGTCTCTTTCTTTTTCTTTTTGCTCATTCATTTTGTTTCTTAAATTCTACATATGAATAAAATCATATGGTATTTATCTCTCTCTAACTGACTTAGTTCACTTAGCGTTATACTCTCTGGCTCCACCCATGTCATTGCAAAGGTCAAGATTTGATTCACTTTTAATGGCTAAATAATGTTCTATTATGTATGTATGTGTGTGTATGTACCCCCCCCTCACACACATACCACCTCTTCTTTATCCATTCATCTATTGATGAATACTTGGGATGATACCATAATCTGGCTTTATAAATAATGCTGCTATAAATATAAAGGTACATGTATTATGTTGACTTTGTGTTTTTGTCTTCTTTCAGTAAATACAGAGTAATGTGATTGCTGGATGATAGGTAATTTTATTTTTAACTTTTTTAAGAACCTCCATACTATTTTCCACAGTGGTTGTACCAGTTTGCATTCCCATGAATAGTGCATGAGGGTTTCTTTTTCTCCACATCCTCACCAACTGCTGTTTCTTATTCTTTTTTTTTTTAAGACGACTGATTTATTTATTTTACTTTATTATTTTATTTTTGTAAGCCACCTAAATTCCAACCCTTGTTTCTTTTGTTTTTGATTTTACCTATTCTGACAGGTGTGAGGTGATACCTCATTGTAATGATTTGCATTTCCCTGATGATCAGTGATGCTGAGTATCTTTTCATGTGTCTGTTGGCCATCTAGATATCTTCTTTGGAAAAATGTCTATTCATGTCTTCTTCCCATTTTTAATTGGATTATTCATTTTTAAGCTGCTGAGTTTTATGTTCTTTACATATTTTGGATACTAACACATTACCAGATATGTCAATTTATAAATATCTTCGCCTATTCTGTAGATTGCCTTTTAGTATTGTTGATTGCTTCCTTTGCTGTGCAGAAGATTTTTATCTTGATGAAGTCCCAATAGTTTATTTTTGCTTTTGTTTCCTTTGCCTCAGGAGGCAAATCAAGAAAAAAATTGCTGTGGCCGATGTAAAAGAAGTTACTGCTTGTGTTCTCTTCTAGGACTTTTAAGGTGTCAGGTCTCACGTTTAGGTCTTTAATCCATTTTTACTTTGTGTTTGCTGTAAAAAAAGTCATTCGGTTTCATTATTTTGCATGTAGCTGTCCAGTTTTCCCAATACAATTTATTGAAGAGACTGTGTTTTTCCCATTTGATATTCTATCCTGCTTTATCTAGATTAATTGTGACTTTATTTCTATTTTTTCTCTTCTGTCCTATTGATCTATATGTCCGATTTTGTGCCAATAGTGTACTATTTTGTTTACTACAGGTTTGTAATATAAATTGAAGGCTGGAATTTTGATGCCTCCAGCTTTGCTTTTCTTTTTGAAGATTACTTTGACTATTTGGGTTTTGGTGGGGTTTTGTTTTTTCTTGTTTTTGTTTTTGTTTTGTTTTTGTGATTCTATACAAATTTGGGATTTTTGTTCTAGTTCTGTGAAAAATGCTGTTTATGTTTTGATAGGGATTACATTAAATCTGTAGATTGCTTTGGGCAGAACAGACTTTTTTTTTTTAAGATTTATTTATTTATTTATTTAACAGAGACAGAGATCACAAGTAGGCAGAGGCAGGCAGAGAGAGAGGAAGAAGCGGGCTCCCTGCTGAGCAGAGAGCCTGATGTGTGCCTCAATCCCAGGACCCTGAGATCATGACCTGAGCGGAAGGCAGGGGCTTAACCCACTGAGCCACCCAGGTGCCCAGAACAGACGTTTTAATACTGGTCTTCCAATCCATTACTATGGAATATCTTTCCATTGCCTTGTGTCATCTTCAAGTTCTTTCAGCAATGTTTTTGGAGTACAGGTCTTTCACCTATTTGGTTAGTTTTATTCCTACGTATTTTATTATTTTTGGTACACTTGTAAATGGGATTGTTTTCTTAATTTCTCTTTCTGCTGCAACAGATTTCTGCACATTGGTTTTATATTCTGTTTCTTTATTCAATTCATATATTGGTTCTAGCATGGTTTTTTTGTTTGTTTATTTGTTTTGGTGGAGATTTTAGGGTTTTCTATATACACTATCATGTCATCTGCAAATAGTGAAAGTTCTACTTATTCCTCACTCATTTGGATGCTTGTTATTTCTTTTTGTTGCCTGATTGCTATGGCTAGGACTTCTACTACTGTGCTGAGTAAAAGTGGTGAGAATGGACATCCTTGTCTTTTTTTTTTATCATAAAGGAAAAGCTGTCAGTTTTTCCCCATTAAGGATGAGATTCCTGTGGGGTTTTCCTTGATGGTCTTTATTATTTTTATTATGTTCCATCTAATCTACTTTGTTGAGGGTTTTTATCATGAATGGATGTTGCACACTGTCAAATGCTTTTTCTGCATCTATTGAAATGATCATGTGGCTCTTATTCTCTTATTGTTGCAATGTTTCATATTGTTTCATTTGAAAACATTGAAGCACCCTGAAACCTTGATTGTAGTGAGTGACTTTTTAAAATGTATTATAAGATTCAGTTTGCTAGTATTTTGTTGAAGATTTTTGCATCTATGTTCATCAGGGATATTGGCCAGTATTTCTCTCTTTTCTCTCTCTCTCTCTCTCTCTCTGTCTTTTGGTGGTGTCTTTAGCATAGGTATCAGATAATGCTGGATTCACTGAATGAATTTGGAAGTTTTCCTTTACTTTCTATTTCTTTGTAATAGTTTCAGAAGAATGGGTATTAACTCTTCTATAAATATTTGGTAGAATTTGCCTGTCAAGCCATTTGGTCCTGGACTTCTGTTTATTGGGAGTTTTTTGATTACTGATTCAATTTCTTTGCTGGTTATTTGTGTGTTACAATTTTCTGTTTCTTCCTGTTTCAATTTTGGTGGTTTATATGTTTCTAGGAATTTATCCACTTCTATATTGCCCAATTTGTTGGTATCTATTTTCTCACAATATTCTCTTGTTTGTATTTCTGTCATGTTCATTGTTATTTCTCTTTTCTCATTTCTGATTTTATTTGTTTAGATCCTTTTCCTTTTTTTCTTGATAAGTCTGGTTATAGGTTTATCAATTTTATTATTTTTTTCAAATTCTTAGCTCCTAGTGTCATTGATCTGATCTGTTGCTTTTGTTTATTTCAGGTTCTATATCATTTATATCTGTTCTCATCTTTATGATTTCCTTCCTTCTGCTGGATTTAGGTTGTGTTTGTTTTCTTTTTCTAGATCCTTTAGGTGTACAGTTAGGTTCTTTGAGATTTTTCTTTTAGTAGCATGTTCTATATCCTTGTTATTGTATAAAAATGCAACAGATTTCTGTACACTGATTTTGTGTTCTGCTTCTCTCTTGAATTCATATATTTGTTCTAGCAGAGGTTTGTTGTTGTTGTTATAGTTTTGGCTTTTTTTTTTTTTTTTGAAAGACTACATGTATTTGTAGTCTTTCCAGATTGTTTCTTACGGCTGATTTCTGGTTTCAGAGTTTTGTACTCAGAAAATATGCATGGTATGACTTCAGTCTTATTATATTTGTTGAGGCCTGTTTTGTGGCCTAATGTGATCTATTCTGGAGAATGTCATGTGCACTTGAAAGGAATTTGTATTCTACTGTTTTACGATGAAATGTTCTGAATGTATCTATTAAGACCATCTGGTCAAGTGTGTCATTCAAAGCCATTGTTTTCTTTGTTTTCTTTTTAGGTGATTTGTCTATTGATGTAACTTGGGTGTTAAAGTCACCTACTATTTTTGTATCTTATTGATTAGTTTCTTTACATTTTTCAAAAATCATTATATGTATTTGTGTACTCCTAAGTTGGGTGCATAAATATTTTCAATTGTTATATCTTCTTTTTGGATTATTCCCTTTCATATATATAGTATCCTTCTTTGCCTCTTGTAAGAGTCTGATTTAAGATCTATTTTGTCCCATATAAGTGTTGGTATTTAAGTTTTCAGCTGACATCTACTTGCATATAGATGTTTCTCTCTACCCTCACTTTCAATCTGTAGGGGTCTATTGTCTAAAATGAGTCTCTTGTAGGCAGCATATAGATGGCTCTTGTTTTTTGTTTGTTTGTTTGTTTTAATCCATTCTGTCACCCTATGTCTTTTGATTGAAGTGTTTAGTCCATTTATATTCAAAGTAATTGTTGATATGTATGTATTTATTGCCATTTTATTATTTATTTTACTGTTGTTTCTGCAGATTTCTGTGATCCTTTCCTGTCTCTCTCTTTCATGGTATGCTGACTTTCTTTAGTGATATATTTGGATTTTCTTTCTCTTTATTCTTTGCATATTTATTAGTGATCTTTGATATATGGTTATCATTAGGTTTGTTGCCAAGCTCTTTTGCATATAGTAGTCAATCTTAAGTTGATGGTCACTTAAGTTTGAACCCCCCCAAAAAATATTTTTTACATATTCATTTTTACTGCTTTTGTGTTTCCCACCCTCATATTGTCACTTTTGTTTTCTCCTTTCCATTCAAAGAGTACCCTTTAGTATTTCTTACAGGGCTGGTTTAGTGGTCATAAACTCCTTTAGTTTTTGTTTGCTTGGGAAACTCTTTATCTCTCCTTCTATTCTGAATAATAGCCCTGGTAGATAGACAATTCTTGGCTGCAGATTTTTCCACTCAACACTTTGAATGTATCATGCTACTCCTTTCTGGCTTGGAAAGTTTCTGCTGAAAAATCCCTTGCTAGCCTTATGGAATTTGCCTTATATGTTATTGTCTTTGTATTGCTGCTTTTACTTTTTTTCTTTATCACTGTATTTTGCAAATTTAATTACAATATGTCTTGGTGTAGATCTGCTTTTATTGATTTTGTTGTGGGGCCTCTTGCCTCCTGGTTCTGGATACCTGTTTCCTTTCTTATATTAGGGAAGTTTTCAGTTATTATTTCTTCAAAGTTATAATACAAGTGTTATTATGTTTGTTGGAGTCACTGAGTTTTCTATGTCAATTCTTGTTTTGCATAATTCTTTCTTTTTTTCAGCTTGATTACTTCCTTTAACCTGTCTCTAGCTCCTTAATTCATTTTTCTGCTTCTTCTAACCTGCTGTTCATTCTATCTAGCATGTTTCTTATTTATTGAGCCCTATGTCTCTGCTATATTATTCCTTTTATCTCTGTATTCAGGGTCTCACTCATGTCTTCCACTCTTTCCTCAAGTCTGGTGAGTATCTTTATGATCATGGCTATAAATACTCCATCAGACATGCTACTTCTATCTGTTTTGCTTAAATCCCTGACTGTGGCCTTGTCCTATTCTTTCATTTGAGGTAAATTTCTCTGTCTTCTCATTTCATCTATGTCTCTCTGCTTCTGTGGTAGGAAAGTCAGCTATATTTCCTGCTCTTCAGGGTAAGGTCTTTATAAGGAATAAGTCCTGTAGTGCCCTACCATGTAGTATCCCCTGTTTCCCCAGGAACTGGTGCTTCTGGGAATGTCTCCAGTGTGTGCTTTGTGTACTCTGCTGTTTTTCCTTAGCTGCTTTACCTTCAGGCTGTCATCTGCTAAGGCTCTCTTTCCCAGTTGTGAGCAGTGTTTGGTCTTGGGCCTGAATGTGATATGCTTTAAGTAGGTGTGCTCTGGTCTGCTTGTGAAATGAGACCTCTTACTACCACTGCCAGAACCAAACTCTGTAAAATCTCTGAATTGGGAGATATAGTGTGAGCAGGGCTTTGGGCTTGTCTTCTGGGGGATCAGGCCTTGTATCCAGTACTGAGGCTAGTGAGACTGGGAAAGGTGTGCCCCATGACCATGTTGGGGGGCGGGCTTGGTGTAAGCCAATGGATTAGAGAGTGTTGGCATTGCACTGGTTCTGACAGGTGTTCCTGTTCTTATGTTGAGGGGCAAAGGGTGGGAATGGTGTTCGGTCGGTTCTTTTGTTCCCAGATAGGTCCTTCTGTGAGTGCTGCTTCTCTGGGATGCACTATGAATAGAGCAAATAACCTCTCCATTGTGTGCCTCAGGCACTTTTCAGATGAATGTTTCTATGCTGTATGTCTGAAAGTTGTTTGCCTACCTTCTCTCCAGTGCCTTCTGGGCTCTATCCCAGGTAAGCCTGATGAACTTTTAAACGACAGGCTTTAAGTTCTGTTGGTTTCCAAGAGTCACAAAAGTTGGCCCCTCCAGCTTTCCAGGCCAATTGCTTTGGATGTTTCCTCCATGTGCTCCCCTTTGTGCTAATCTTTACCTGGACTTTCTCTATGACTGTTGCTCCCTCCCCACTACAGCAGCCAAGATCTTTTTCTCTCCCAAAATATGTCTCTACACTTTCTACCTTCTTTGGTGTGGCCTCTTCTCTACCTTTAGTCATGGTGTTTGTTCTGCCAGGCTTTAGGTCAATGTCTAGGGTACTTAGAATGATTTGATAGTTACCAGTTGTATTCATGGGGTGAGGTGAGCCTTGGGTCCTCATATTCCACTGCCATCTTCTGACCCAACCAGATTTGTTTCTTAATGCTTCCCTAGTATCACTGATTTTTATCAGATCACTCTCTTGACTCATTCTCTTGGCAGTGAGTTCTATATAACTATATTGGTATATGTATAAGTTGTTAAATCAGTTTCATAAAGAAAGGACTAGTTTTATGCAGGAAAATTTAGAATGGGTCATTTAAAGAGCAGTAAAATTTCTATAGACTATTTTTTAAGCTAGAGAGTTGTAGGGAACTGTAAGGAGTATTTACTGATGTGTTCACCTATTTTCTGTAACTTTCATGGTAATATTGGTTCCAGCAAGAACCATGTAGGGCAAGAAGGAACGTCAAGTTAAATGTTGATTCTAAAAACTCAGTTAATTGTATGTTGATGGTTTCAGTTAAATAGAAATATTTTAATTGGTTTGTATTCACATGCTTAAATCATTTCCATTTTTTATATTATCTGTATTTGTTGTATAGTTTAGGAATCATGTAGAAGTCAACAGAAAACATTGTCGCTGTTTAATGTAGAAAGATAAGTAGCATTTTGTGTTCGTTTGTTTTATATGTAGCTGAGACTATCTTTTGTGGTAAGTAGTTCATTAGCTTGAGTAGTTGCCAAATAAATGTAAGCTATTCTTTTTCCTTAGTCAGAAAGTCTCTCTTTGATTTCTTTTGACCTACTAAGGAAAGTTAATAGATTTTTGACTGAATGTGTTCTCTCCTTTATTGCATTTCTGATACATGTTCTAATCATTAGTATTGGCAGAACAGGTTGTAGATATTTACTAGAATTAACATGAGGGGTCTAACCTGGGAATTTATTTTCTTTCTGAATGCATATTACATTTCCTCTCTGAAGCCATTTCATATCCCAGGAGTGTTTCCTCATATTATGAACTACTTCTATATCTGCTTAATACTATAAATTAAACAGAAATGAAAAGCATCTAAACAAAGAAAGACCCTTTAAAAACCTGTGGATATACTATACTTGAATATTATTCTCAATACAAATGAATCACTGAATCAATTTATCTCACAATGGTAATGAAAAGGCAAATGAATAATAAAAGTGCCTCAAGTCTCACAAAAAGGATACATTCTTTTATTAAAAACATATGCTTTTACTAAAAGCAAATAAATTAAATTACATTTAATATATACAAACAATAATAAATATGTTAACCTAATTTTTTTAACTTATAGTACTTAGATTACAGTCATATAATGTGTAAATGTTATGATTAATTTATAAAACTTATAGAAATTGAGATAGCTTTTAGTTTTAGCCTAATAATTTCAGCTTAATTTAAGATTTTACAGATAATTATTAAAAGTTATTCCCAATCCGGAGGTGCCAGGGTGGTTAAACTTTTGGTTCCAGCTCAGGTCATCATCTCATGGGTAGTGAATATGAGCTCCACCTCCAGTTCTGCTCAGTGAAGAGTCTGCTTGAAGATTCCCTCCTTCTGCCCCTCCCCCACATGTACACACAGGCACGCATGCTTTCCAAAATAAATAAATCTTAAAAAAAACTTATTCCAAATTCGTTATGTTATTGTAAACAAAACAGTAACAGTGACTAAACAAATGGTCCATCTTGTAAGGACAAGACTGTACTTTGAAGTCTGTTATAATGACATTTTATTGGGCTTTAACAAATATGTAGATTTTCCATATATTTACACTTTGAAATGATAGTTTCTGACAGGAAAACTTACACCAAGACATAGTTTTTTAAATCACTTTAATGAATTCATTCAAAGTAATGTGTAACTCAAAGAAATAGCTATTTCCATGCCAGATCTTATTCTTTAATAAAGATAAAATAAAATTAGTTTGGAGTTATTCAGTGTCTTTTACCTATCTTTTGTATATAATTTTATTTTAGTATTTTCATATTGGATAAATTATAATATTAAAAAGTGAAATTACTAAAGAGAGAATTATGTAAAATTTCATTATTCAATTCCTAGACATGCTAATTGTTAAATGTGGAGCCATTATAATTATTTTTCTAATTTCTAGATTATTGTCTTTTATAACCATGTGCCCTGGCAAGGGAAAAAAAAAAAAAGGTAAAGAAAGGCAGTCTGCTCTAAAGAACCTTGCATTTTTGCTCAACGCTCTTTATTCAATAAAAATTTGACAGCTATTTATTGAAGATGTACCAGGTACCCTATGAGGCCATGCAAATGTTAAAAAGATGACTAAAACAGTTCTAACTTAATGTATGTAAATAGTAATTAGGCTAAGGCATTAACAGATTTAATTCTCAGAGGTATAAAAAACATCAAAGAAATTCTGGAATTAAAAAAATGTGAACCTAGGGCACGTGGGTGGCTCAGTGGGTTAAAGCCTCTGCCTTCCGCTCAGGTCATGATCTCAGTATCCTGAGATGGAGGCCCACATCAGGCTCTCTGCTCTGCAGGGAGCCTACTTCCTGCTCTCTGCCTGCCTCTCTGCCTGCCTGTGATCTCTCTCTCTCTCTGTGTCAAATAAATAAATAAAATATTTTTTTTAAAATGTGAACCTATTTAATTATATACATTGTTTAAATTTGTATAATTATACATTATATATAGTTATATATAATATATATATTAAAAGTTAATAATTAGAAAATTACTCTCTTTTTAGACTGATAGTAAGCACCATATAGAATATGTTCCTTTTCTCCTTGCCTAAAATATTCCAAGCCTGTTATAGGAATATAGTAGTTGGAGATTTTATTAGCCATATAGAAATAGCCTCTCTTGTAATTCACAGTGCAGTAAGTTAATTTTATTTGTTTTATTATGGCAAAACTTACTAAAGCTTTGGAAAGTCAATAGTCAATTAAAAGAGATATCAAAAATGTGATAACAATTGGTTATTCTACATCAAAATCACCTGATAAACATGTTTTCTCATAGAGTTCATAATATAGAGAAAATAAGTTAAAATTACCAGTATCAGGGCATGAAAGGTGCTACAAAGCAGAACACAATTTATTGCAAATGAATGACACAGATAAAAGGTATGAGTGTAAAATATTTGGCTGTGATGGTTTAATCAAATCTTTAGAGGAATCAATATTCAGTTTTTCCCCCCATTTCCACTTAAAGTTACTAGAATATATATTTAGTTTCAAAATTTCTTTAAAGCATTAAACACTCATTTATTACTATTTTTCCCCTAATTCCTTATTTTCCTATTTCCCTGAGCTCTCTCACCCTACCCTGGATCCCATGATGTAAAAGATTGTGCTATAGTAAATACATAAGAAATTATTTATTTCTAAAATTTCCTAAATCATTAACACGTAACAGCCAATCAGAACTTCTCCTTACTGTGACATAACTATTGTTCTTAAATAGACTTGAGAAAATCAGGACAAAAGCCAAGAAACTTAAAATTTTCATTTATTTATAAAGTTTAATTGAAAGCTCAAGTAATTAGTTGGGGATATCACTGAGCTTCTTACTGGAAAGGAATTTTGAATTTTTTCTGCAATAATAAATTATAAAATAAAGTTTCAACTACTGTTTTCTGACTGTCTTTAACAGTAGGATTTTAGATGCATTTCAATGTAGAAGATGAGAGATTAAAAATCCCATTTAAAGGGATAACTCTGTGGTTCTTAATGCTTTGGAAATATTCATCTAGCTATAAATATAGTCTGAGTAGTTACTATATAATAAGAAAACAAATCTCCTTGATTATCATCTCATCTGCACTATCATTAGGTAATTATGACATACACTTAAGCTAACTGTAATAGTTTCTAGATTAGGAATAAGAAAATAGAGTTAAAAAGAGACAAAGCAATTTGCAAAGCAAAAATCTGTATAATCAGTGGACATTTTTATGGTTAGCATATTTTCCATTAAAAGTTACTCTTTTCAAGAGCAATGAAGTAATTATATCTATATCTCCATTGTGGAATTATCTTACAGAGATATCATTGATAAATATGAAAGTTTTGGTGACTGGTAAAAGGAAATATGCATTAAAATTCACTTTTGGAACCATCACATTGAAATTCAGATCTGATCATTATCTTAATTCCTTCTTTTCCCAGCTAATCTTTGCAGTGATAATTTTCATCATTCACTCATTCAAAAATCATTATCATTTACCTATTCTATATGTTAAGTGCTGGGAACAGAAAGACTAATGCATTTAAATGTGTTCAGGTAAATGCAGAAATAATAAGTTATTATTTATAAAATTAATTAACATATATCAGAGAGCTGAATAATTAATTCTATCTCACTTATTTTTTCATAGTAATTACTAGACCATTTATTACAGAATTATTTCAGCTTTTCACCTTTTAATGACAGAAAGTTTAAAATATGAATAATATAGTTAAGTTAAGCAAATTCCTTCCCATTTGACACTTACTAGAGTGTCAATCTCTACAGTATAAAATAAGACATAACTTTTCATATGATTATAAAATCTCAGATAATCTGGAAAGAGCTTTGGAGTTGCATTTTATCTAATTTTGTGAGGTATGTTTGAGTTTCTTCTATAACCTCTCTCATAAGGATGAGAATGGGGATGGTGATGGAACAGGGATGTGGGTTTAGGTAGTTGAAATATGGATGGAAAGAGGGCAAGAAAAGTGAATGAGAATAGGTTTAGAAGACATATAGCTCTTTCAATTTTGCTGAAAGCTGGCTATGATTATTGGTATAAGCCAAGATAAGTCAAATAATCAAATATAAAAATTGCAGTGACTTTAGAATAAATTGCTGAGCACTTGAATTTGAAAGGCCCTTTTGTTTGATTTAATGAGGTTGAATTCTACTTGTATATCAGAGAAGGATGAAGAAATCATCACAAGTCTCTCCATTAGCCCATTAGCCCTACTATTTCCCATTAATAATCTTTAGGTGACTAAAATAAGATGAATTAATAAAAATTATTCATTCATATGGTTTTCGATTATACCTTTATTTGTTTTTATTGTAGCATTAGAATATTAGATGCATTCTCAGTAATATATGTAGTTTATTTCTTTATGTGCTGCAAGCAGTATATCTAAACCAAGCTGAAAAAATAATTACAAATAGATATTATGTGAATCATTTATGTCTGGAGACATTGTTCCACATAAAACTGTTTCCTCATTAACATGTAATCATAAATGCATTCATAATCTCTAGAAGTTAAATTTATATTTATGTTGTGTTTGCCTGTCCAAAATTCAACATTTAGTAGATCAATAAATAGTCAGATGATAGGCAGGCAGATGTTGTGTTTTATCTGGTTGCAATTCTATATCTAATTTCCACCTTGTCCACTCTGCTCTGTGCCTTAGAATTTTGACCTATATTGACTTATTAGGGTTTCCTTACCCTCTGGCTTCCAGATGATTTTCTCTAAGAGGAACAAGGGTAGGAGATTGGAGGGGCCAAGGAGAGCAATGTCTAAATATTTATTTCCCTGGTTCTCAATCTGCAGAAACTCAGCAACCTGTCTATTTCCCTTGACCAAAGGTCTCAGTTCCTTCAGCCCTGTAGCCCTATCAGCAAAATCCTCTTGTTCATCAGATTCCAGTAACTGTTCACTCCCTTCTCCACAAAGAATGTTAAAGGGGCCCCATTGTAAATTACACTGGAGTTATGCACTTTTCCCTTTTAGTTCCATGTTTGTCCATGTAAAGAGTCCTATGACAATCTTTCTTAAATTATACTAATTTGAGCGTTCCATCTGTTTCCTTCTGGATTTTAAGTACAATGAATAGAGGTTCTGATCAGTGGAATCCATGGTGCTAGTGGGATTTTATTTTTAAAACCCCATTATGTCTACACCTAGTGATGTTTCTGATTTTTTAATGCATTTATCTTCCATTCGATTACTGTATATGTTAATAAGTGTAGCACTAAGAAAGAGTAGTTACTGTTTGTTTATTAGCTATCAGGCATTGCATTAAAAGGCTTGAGTATATTAACTTAGCAGTCCTATGGATTAAGTACTATTATTATTCCCCTTAAAGATGAAGGAATTGAGACTTATAGAGGTTGAGTGACTTTCCCAAGATTACACAGCTGGTAAATGATGCAGTGAGATTTAAACTATAGCACCATGACTCCATGCTTTTAAGCACTATACATTACTGTGTAGTATTAACGTACTTTACTAGGCCAGTATGACAGTAAATGATAAAATTAGAAAAAAGTACTTAGCACAATGTAGTTGCCTACTATAGATGCCAAATTTTCATGAGTTGATTTATAACAAAAAATTTTTTAAAAGTAGCATTTTGAACAATTTTTAAAAGAAATGTGAGGCAGTGTGTCACATAATAATACAACATACATTAATGGTATAAAACTTTTAAAACTGGGGCACCTGGGTATCTCAGTTGGTTAAGCAGCTGCCTTTGGCTCAGGTCATGATCCCGGAGACCCAGGATCCAGCCCCACATCGGGCTCCCTGCCCGGCAGGAGGCCTGCTTCTCCTTCTCTTACTCCCCCCTGCTTGTGTTCCCTCTAGCTGTGTTTCTCTCTCAAATAAATAAGTAAAATCTTAAAAAAAACCCAAAAAACAAAAACCAAAACTTTCAAAACCTAATGATTGTGCCTAACACTTGAAAAGCTATATTTTTAGAAGGCTTTACAATAGCATATTTTTAGCATGACTATATAACACCAGAATTTTGTTCAGAATTTCCTTTATGTGATAATGTGCTATCAAACAAAGTGTGGAAAGTGCACTTTAATTTTTGCTAAATATTCACTTAAAGGAAAAATGTATCATAAAACTTTAAATCTTATAGCAATAGGTAGTAAACTTATATGTAAATAAAGTATGTATTTTCTGCTTTAAAGCTGTAATGCTTTTTGTAGTACTCATCCTATCAAGAAATTCATAGGCAATATTTTAGTGTTATCCCATCCCATGAAATGAAATAAATAAAATAGGGTGTCCTCTTGTTCTTTAATTTTTCTTGTTGAATATAAGTTGAGAGTAAGGATTAATTTACAATACTATTATGTTTAGCTGAATTGATTACAGTGATTAGGTTTAACACTAGCTATCTTAAAGAGGCTGAATAGTATTTGCATTGGCCATATTAATTGGTACAGCCACTATTTAATCAGGTAGAAAGCATAATAATGCAAAACATGTTTATATCATGGTGTTTATGCTAATGAGGGAAATTTACCTTTGTAAATTGCATCTGCGTGTATGAGAAATGAGCAGGAAGCACAAATCAACTTCAGAGATAGTCCAAACTAAATTAACTTGAATCTTAATTTTAGGCTTAGAATCTTTAAAAGAGAGAAAGTACATGTTTTTCTCAATTTTTCAGATGATTGGGGAAATCTGTTTCTTAAATTGCATGCATCATCAACTTTTCACATTTTTAAACACTAGTCATGGAACAGTTTGTTCTTATACAGTTAAAAGTAAAATTCTTTCTTCAAGAAAAAATATTAAAAGCAAACCAACAGCAGTGACAGTAGTAAAGACTATTGCCACTGGGGGAGGTTGGGAGGTCTTACTGTCTTTCAGGGTTAGGAAAAACAATAAATGCTGTTGAAAGTTCAAGACCATAGACATGGAGGGGTACACCTGCTGCACACAGCAGGACTGCTCCATTTCTTCACTTCCTGTTCCCCTTCCCCTACTGAACACACCTCCCTACTGAAATATATATTTAATAATTATATTATTTATAAATAATACAAATTATTATTTATATTTTATATATTAATTTATATTTATAATGTAAATAAATATAATATATAAACACATAGACATATATATTGAAATTCTTAGTATAGTCTAATGCTTAAAAAACCTTTAGTATCATGCAGTATTTCTTATTTCTAAACTCTTCATAGTGGAACTTAAGTTCATTTGCTCTTTTTCTGTCAGCATAGCTGAAAGATGGCTGTTCACCATTAGGTCCTGTCAGTTTGGTTTATACGTATAGAATTAAATTTTTTCACTTCTTCCTTTTCTAGTATGAACAACCCATTTCATTCAGTTATTTTTCTGATATTTTCACCTTTTTATCTCCAGTTGCAACTCTTTACTTGTTCATACTTTTATTTATTTCATACCACAAGAATTCTGCATTTGGATGCATATATACAAGTTCTCTACCATATCTTTCAGAGCATAGAAACAGAAGGACTACTTCCTCATTCTATGACATCAACAGTGCCCTAATCAAAATGAGACAGTGACATTACAGGAAAATCAAAACCTTGCATATAAATATCTCTCACAAACATAGATGCAAAAATTTGCAATTATTAAAAAATCCAAAAATATATAAAAAGAATAACACACTATAAACAAGTAGGATTATCGCAGGTGTGCAAAGCTGGTTCAATATTAAGAAAACCAATTAGTGTAATCCATCATATCAGTAGACTAAAGAAGAAAAATCTCATGAACATATCAATAGGTGCAGAAAAATTATTTGATAAACTCCCAACCCATTCATGATAAAAACTCTCAGCATACTGGGAATAGAGGGGGCATCCTCAATTTGATTTTTGAAATCTATATTTAAAAAAACCAAAAACAAACACTATAGCCAACATCATACTTATTAGTGAGAAACTTAGAGGTTTCCTACAAAATAAAGATGACTTTCCTCACCACTGCTTTTCAACAATATTCTGGAAGTCCTAGCTAATGCAGTAAGACATGAAAAGATAAAGTATACCAATTGTAAAGAAATAAAATTTACTCATGTCTTCTTGTTTAAGATGACATGATGATGTATATAGAAAATTTTAAAAAATCAGCCTCCCCATAAGTACTAAGCAATTATAGCAAGGTAGTAAGATGTAAGATTAGTGTACAAAATTCAATCACTTTCCTATATACCAGCAATGAACATGTGGAATTGAAAATTAAAAATGTATTATCATTTACTATTAGCACCCCCCAAAATGAATTAGTTAGGTATAGATGTAACAAAATACATCTAGGATCTATAGATGAATATAAGGAAAGTTTGATGATGGAAGGTAACAAAGAAAAGCTACACATAGGGAGAGATATTCCATGTTCATCGACTGTTTATGTTATCAGTGAGAATTCTGGTCAATAGCAGGCTATTAGTAGTAAAGTTTTGGTGAAGTCAAAAGTTACACGTGAATTTTTTATTAAGTAGGTAGTTAGTAACCCAACCCCATGTTTTTTTAAGGGACAACTATAATTTGATTTGCAATTCTTTTAGTTTGTGACATTGAATTTAACATATGATAATTGTTTAGTATCAGTACTTCTTTTTCTTCAGATTTTATTTATTTGACAGAAACACAGGTAGAGAGGGAACACGAGCAGGAGGAGTGAGAGAGGGAGAAGCAGGCTTCCCACCGAGCAGGGAGCCTGACGCGAGGCTTGATCCCAGGACCCCAGGATCATGATCTGAGCTGAAGGCAGACGCCTAATGACTGAGCCACCCAGGCACCCCAGTATCAGGACTTTTATTGATATTCTATCTTTTGATATATGTATGATAATTTTTTGTAATTTTATTATAAATGGGAGCCAATTTGAATTTTTTTCTTAATTTTCTTTTATTGATTTGCTAATGAAAGTCAGTATAATAGCATTTATTTGAAATGTATTTTATAGCTAGCTTTTCTATTACTGTTTCACCAAGAATATGCTTCCCAAACTGTAATACTTTTTTTCAGAGATAGCCACTGTATTCTTTATGATTTCTTAAAAATTTATTTACTCTTTTCACCCAACATTGGCCTCAAACTCATGACTCCAAGATCAAGAGTCATGTGCTCTTCTGACTGAGGCAGATAGGTGTCTCTTGTTGTGACACTTTTGAAATTACAAAATATATATGTGGTGAGTTGTCCTGAAGTATCACATTTTTTATTCAAAATCTAAGGGAAATTTATCTTTATAATAAATTATGCATGATATATTATGAAATGGAATGCAAATTATGATTCCTAAAATAACAGATTTCAAAGAAATTTTGTGTGATAGGCAGTTTTCTGGTTACACATGCCTCTCTACCTAAAAGTGTCACTCTTTCCTATCATTAAGTTTATTTAGATAGAGTTTGAGAACTACTGCATTTAGCAGTTCCTTTAATTTGCAATTTATGTTATTTTACCTTCCCAAATATTAAAATATGAGGTAAAGACAGAGACTTAGTATCTATTTCCAACCGATATTTGAAGCTGCAAAAAGTAGATTTCAAAAGTATATTCAGAATGATCAAGGTCACAGATCATATTAATGTATCATTCAGGTGAATAATGTATAAAACTAATTTATAATTAATAAGCAAAACTAATTTACTAATTTATAGAAAAGGCTATTTCCTGCCAATATCCAAAATGCTAACTTATTTATTTATTTATTTATTTATTTATTTATTTATTTTAAAGAATTTATTTATTTATTTGACAGAGAGATCACAAGTAGGCAGAGAGGCAGGCAGAGAGAGAAGAGGAAGCAGGCTCCCTGCTGAGCAGAGAGCCCTATGTAGGCTTTGATCCCAGACCCTGAGATCATGACCTAAGTGGAAGGCAGAGGCTTAAACCACTGAGCCACCCAGGCACACTTTTTTTTTTTAAGAATTTATTTAGTTGGGCACCTGGGTGGCTCAGTGGGTTAAGCAACTGCCTTCAGCTCAGGTCATGATCCCGGAGACCCAGGATTGAGCCCCACATCGGGCTCCTTGCTTGGCAGGGGGCCTGCTTCTCCCTCTCTCACTCCCTCTGCTTGTGTTCCCTCTCTGGCTGTGTTTCTCTCTGTCAAATAAATAAATAAATTCTTTTATTTATTTATTTGACAGAGAAAGAGAGATCACAAGTAGGCAGAGGCAGGCAGAGAGAGCGAAGGGCTAACACCTTTATTTACTGTACCTTCTTTTTTAGCATCCTTGGGAGATAAATAAAATCTGTTCACAGAAAATGAATTGGAACAGAGAAGGTTAATATTCATTTAAATCCTCTGGTTGGTTTCAAATTCATCATTTTTTTTAAAAAATTGTGCTGGATTCATGCTGCCAAATCCAGCTTTTCTATGTCACATTTTCTGTACTGGTCATGAGTTCAGAAAGTTAATATCACTGTTCAGCCATGGTCAACTTACTGTACAATTTGTCTTATTATAAATTGAATGAGTTGAAAAAATAATCTGTGACTAGTATTTAGCTCAATCCCTAGCACATAACCAATTAATAAAATGCTCAGCCTAGTTGGACTAGCTGGGAAGAATACAATGAAGATATATAATTCAGCTGTAAAACACAAACATTAATGGTATATATTTTTAAAAGAAATGACTTAAATTCTTATATTAGACACAGAAACAAAGCCAACCAAAGGAGAGATATTTGGGACAAGAACAAACTTTATAAGGTAGGGATATTTGGGACAAGAACAAACTTTATAAGGTAGGACAAAACCTTACTGGAGACAAGTGTTTCTGTATATAATCTGTCTGTGCTGTCAGTCTGCCTTAATCTGAGATATATATATATATATATATATATATAGAGAGAGAGAGAGAGAGAGAGAGAGATAGATAGATAGATAGATAGATGATAGAGAGAGAGATCGATAGAGAGATAGATGATAGATAGATGATAGATAGATAGATAGATAGATAGATAGATAGATAGATAGATCTTTATTTACTTTCTGCAATGCATCTTATTTGGAACACATTATGATAGCATTTTGTACTTAAAGAGCATATTTCATCAGAAAGGTCAATGTACTTTTCTTTTTTTTTTAATTAATTTATTTATTTTTATTGTTACTAAATTTTTTTTTTCCCAGTGTTTCAAGATTCATTCCCCATTCCCCACACCCAGTGCTCCACGCTTTAGGTGTCCCCAGTACCCACCACCAGGCTCTCCCATCCCTCCACCCCCCTCCCTCCAAGTCCCTCAGTTTGTTTGTCTGTCCAAAGTCTGTTGTTTCGTTTCCCTCCCTGGATTACCCTACTTCCCATTTACTTTCCTTCTCCCACTGTCCTCCAGTTTACCCCTCATGCACCGCAAGTAAGTGAAACCATGCGATACTTGACTTTCTCTTCTTGGCTTATTTCACTCAGCATAATCTCTTCCAGTCCAGTCCATGTTACTAGAAAGGTCAATGTACTTTTCAAACTCATTAATCCTTATAGCATCCCTAGGGCTGTATGTTATAGAGGTGAAAGAATTGAAAGCTGAGCTTTGTAAGCAATTTTACCTTGTGACATTGCAATAAAATGAACAAAACTTCAATTAGCCCATTGTAGGTCCAAAATAGATATTCGATTAATATGAATATAATTTTGGGACGGTAGGGGGGGATTTCAAATATCTACAACTAAAACAGTGTTGGTTAAAAAAAGATAAGTGAATTTAATAATTAAATGTGCTTCTGCACATAGCAAACATTCATCAAGGCAAACATGGTGTTTGCAATTGTTTTAACTTAATATTTTGAGGAGAAATGAAAATCAGTGACTGTAATTCTGATTTTGATCTAATTTGGGACAGCTCATTGAAAGGTAAACATTTAGTCATTAATTATTTCTACTTAAAAATGAGTATTATCCAAATTATCTACAAACTTTCTGTTAAAGCATCTGAACTATTCAAAATGAATGGATCCACCATTTGTTTAGAAGAAAATGGGTTATCAGTAAATTATAAGAGCACGTAAACCTGGTAGAAGATATTAAGGAGGGCATGTATTGCATGGAGCACCTTGCACATAAACAATAAATCTTGGAACACTGCATCAAAAACCAATGATGTATTTTATGGTGACTAACATAGCACAATAAAAAAAGAGCACAGTAAAAATTCTGGTCCATGTATTAAGAGGCAGTTAGAATTATACTAGAATACTTTTTTTTATTAAAAGCAAAAGAATGGATGCTTAACAATACTTACCAAGATTATACATTAATAATTACTTAATGAAATATGCTGTATCAAAAGCAATTTTGCTGACTTCACGATCTTGGCGGAGTTATGGGATGCACGAGCTTTCTTACTTTTAATTTGAGAATACTTTCTAAATATTGCACCAACTTCCATTTATTTTTAAAAGAGAAAAATGCAAGAACAGTAGGCATAAATAATTTAGATAATTCATATAAGTGCATTATATTAAAAGGTACTTTAAGGAAAACTCATGGTTTCTTTGGATGTAAGAATTATATAAGGTGATTACTACGTTCTTTTCTCACAAATATGTCAAAACAGCAAAATTGCAGTCCTTTATTAAAAGGCCCTTCCAAAATCCTACCATTATTTTACATATGAACCTTATAGTTTCAACATTTTTATAAACATAATTCTTTATTTCTACTTGCTATCTTAAATGGCAAGAAAATAAGTATTTTCCTATAACATTTTACAATTTTTAGAATGATGCACGGAGAAGAAATTATACTCAGAAATTCTTTCTTGCCTTTGTGTGATTCTACAAAATATATAAAGGGTGCAATAACAAAAGGTTGGTTGAAGTTACATCACATCCCTGAGTTCTGGGGCTGTATTCAGGAGCTCTCTCTCAGCTTTCCTAGATACAAACCATTAGCTGCTTCTGTCAAACCATAGGGGTTTAGTATTTTATATTATAGCTTCCTGAACACTTTGTGACAATTAAAATTGTTTTATAACAATCCACTAGAATTCATAAAATATGCCTTAGTAGAATTGTATATATTCTATTGTATTTGTTTCTCATATCTATTTTTGAAATGTACCAAAAATGTATTAATATCTTCTACATTGCTAGCACCGTGCTAAACTTGGGAAGGTAATGCCAGCTAGACATAGGCCCTCCTTTCGAATAACTCGGTGTCATATCAGGAAGAGAGGTATGTAAGGAAATAACCACAGTATCCATTAATGTAATAATTACTATGATAGACATTAGTACAGACTGATACTGGACTATAGATAGGATTAATTATGCATTTTTCCTTAGAGATTTTATTTATTTGACAGCGAGAAACACAGCCAGAGAGGGAACACAAGCAGGGAGGAGTGAGAGAGGGAGAAGCTGGGCAGGAAACCCGATGTGGAACTCGATCCCCGGTCTCCAGGATCATGACCTGAGCTGAAGGCAGTTGCTTAACCAACTGAGCCACCCAGGCGCCCCTAATTATGCATTTTTAAAAAAGATTTTATTTGTCAGAGAGAGAGCAAGGGATGGAGCACAAGCAGGGCGAGCAGCAGAGAGAGAAGGAGAAGCAGGCCTCCTGCTTAGCAGGAAGCCCAACATGGGGCTCAATCCCAGGACCCAGAGTTCATGACCTGAGTAAAAGGCAGATGCTTAACCGACCCAGACACTCAGGCACCTCTTTTTTTTGTCTTTAGAGAGAGAGTGTGAGAGAGAGCACATGGCAGGGAGGGGCAGCAGGAGAGAGAATCTTAAGCAGGCTCCATGCCTATGTGCTGCCTGTCATTGGGTTCATTCTCATGACCCTGAGATCATGACCTGAGCTCAAATTAACAGTCAGACACTTAATTGACTGGACCATCAAGGTGCCCCTTTATGACTATTTACTCATAGTAAGTGGTCTTCAAAGTATTTAGATTCCATAATCTTATCATTAAAGGTATTTTGCAAATATAAATATTCATTTATGCAATCCTGATTTGACATACTAGAGTCATGATAAAATATTAACAGGGTAAAATAAAAATCACATTATTAGTACCTTAATAAGTTTTTATTGAAATATATTTGGTATACAATACTATGATTGGACAATTCTGTATACTACTCAGTGTTCACCATAAATGTAGTTACCATACATCATTATAATTATATGCTTGATCTGTACTTTTCATCTCCATGACTTATTTATTTTATAACTTGACGTTTGTACCTCTTAATCCCATTCACCTATTTTATCCATGCACACAAACATACCTCCCCTCTGACAACCACCAGTTGTTCTCTGTGTTTTAGTCTGTTTAGCTTTGTTTTATTTTAGTCTGTGCATGTAAATAAGATCATATGGTATTTGTCTTTCTCCTTCTCATATATTTTATTTAGCATCATGCCCTCTAGGTAAATCTTTGTTGTCCCAAATGAAAAGATAACATTCTTTTTATGGACGAGTAATATATATAATGAACTGTCCACACACACACACACAAATTGTATATATATCACATCTTCCTTATCCATTTACCTATCAATGAACACTTGGGTTGCTTCCATATCTGTGCTCTCGTAAATAATGCTGGAATGAAACAGGGGTGCATATATGTTTTCAAATTAGTGTTTTTGTTTTTTTTGGGTAAGTATACAGAAAGAGCAAGGGATGGAGCACAAGCAGGGAATTTAGATTATGGAATCTAAATACTTTGAAGACCATTTATTATGAATAAATATTCATAAATGGGCACCTGGATGGTCCAGTCAATTAAGTATCTGACTGTTGATTTGAGCTCAGGTCATGATCTCAGGGTCATGAGAATGAATTACTGGATCACATGGTATCTCTATTTTTAAGTTTTTGGAGCTAGCCCCCATACTGTTTTCTACAGTGACTGTACCAATTTACATTCAAGTCAGAGAGCACAAGGGTTCCCTTTTCTCCACATCCTCATCAACACTTCGTTATCTATTTTCTTTTTGATACTAGCCATTCTGACTGGTGTTAGGTGATTTCTCAATGTGGTTTTAATTGGGACTTCCCTAATTAGTGATGTTGAACTATTTTCATGGGTCTGTCAGTTCCTCTGACCATTTTTTAATTGGACTGTTTTTGTTTTTGGTATTGAGTTGTATAAGTTGTTTATATATTTTTCATATTAACCTCGTATTCGATATATCCTTTGCAAATGTCTTCTTTAATTCAATAGGTTGCCTTTTTATTTTGTTAATGGTTTGCTTTGCTGTGCAAAAGTCTTTTTATTTTGGTGTAGTCTCAATAGTTTTTGTTTTTGTTTCCCTTTTCTGAGAAGAGATATCCCTAAATATGCTTGTAAGACCAATGCCCAAGAGATTACTTCCTTGCTTTCCTTTGGAAGGTCTGTGATTCCAGGTCTCACTTTAATCCACTTGGAGGTTTTATTTGGGGAATGATTTAAGAAAGTGGTTCTGTTTCATTCTTTTACATGTAGCTGTTCATTTTTCTTAACACTTTTTATTGAGAAGACTGATCATTTTCATGTTATTTTTTAGGAATTATTCCAGTCATTTTAAAAAGTAATAAGAAGTGGGTGATATCAGCAAGATATGTCAGATTAAGCTTTCCTGGATTCTCCTTTCCCCCACAAACACACCAATTCATCAACATTTCAAAAATAAATTCCTCTTCTAGAAATTTAGAAACTACTAATTGAAAGGCTGTGACACTCCAGGCAAATACATAACCAGACTCACTGAAGCCAGTAGGGAGATTCATCTTGGGAGATTCATCCAAGGAGATCTATCCTTGGCTCAGAGCCATATAGTCAGGAAGAAACTCCCTAGCCTCTAGCTTCTTCTAGGTTAAAGAAGGAGTTGGTTTAGGTGTCCAGCACCCCAGCTTTTCCAAGGGGGCTCTGTAGGGAGCCTGCTTCTGACCTGCTGGTCTAGTATGCTAATGGAACCCACACAGTCTAGCTACATGAAGGGTGAGGATTGTGGTGTGGGTTTGATGCCATAGATCTTCCCCTAGTTCAGCATAAATGAAAAACCCCAGTTCTCAACTACCCACCCCTGAAGAGGGAGAGTTGATTCCTGTATCCAGCACCTCAACTTCTCCATGGCTGCCCAAAGAACTAGCCTCAAAAATATGTGGCAGGGCTCATTGGTGAGGCTCTTCTCCTATATGGTCACTTGTTAAAAGTGGGAATGATACCAACCCTGTCTAATGTGTAGAATTCAAAACAGAGTTAAGGAAAATAAAGAATCAAATAACAATGTTCCAAACAACAGAATACAATTAATTTTTGGACACTAACCCTATTGAAATGGACTTAAATGATTTATCTGACAGAGATTTCAAGATAACTGTCATAAAAATATTCATCAAATTCAAGAGGCCAATACATGAGCAAAGTGATATTTTTAGCAGAGTAAGAGTGGATATTTTGGAAAGGATGGTATTTTCAATAAATGATGCTGAGAGAACTGACTATCCACCTGCAAAAGAATAAATTGGACCCTTATCTTACACAATACACAAAAATAATTTTAGAACAGATTAATGACTTAAATCTAAGACTTGAAACTCTAAAACCCCTAAAAGAAAACACAGGGAAGAGCTTCATCACATTAATTTTTAATGATCTTGGATATTACACCAAAGGCCACAAAACAAAAACAAACCTGTAGGAGTACATCAAACTGAAAACCTTCTGCACTGCAAGGGTATACTCAGCAGTTGAAAGACAACCTATGGGACTGGAGAAATTATTTGCAAACCATGTATTTGATAAGAAGTTAATCTCCAAAATATATAAGGAACTTCTACAACTAAACAGAAAAAACAAAGAGACACTCCAAAAGCCAATTTTAAAGTGGGCAAAGGACTTGAATAGGCATTTCTCCAAAGAAGACCTACAAATGGCTAATGGTATAGAAAGACATGTTCAATGTCACTAGTCATCAGGGAAATGCAATCTGAAACCACATGAGATATCACCTTATACCTGTTAGGATGGATATAAACAAACAAAACACAAGTTTTGATGATGCTATGGAAAACGTTGAATCCTTGTACACTGTTGATAGGAATGTAAAATGGTACAGCTGCTATGGAAAATGGTATAATGTTCCTCAAAAAAATTAAAATTAGAACTACTCTATAATCCAACAATCCCACTATCTGGGTATTTATCTAAAAGAACTGAAATCAAAATTCTGAAGAGAGAGCACTCTTGTGTTCACTGAAGCACTATTCATTGACGTGAAAACCACCTAATGTTCATTGATGGGTAAGTGAAAAAGGAAAATGTGTTATATATATGCAAAGGAATACTATTCATTCTTTAAAAAGAGGGAAATCATGCCATATGTGACAGCATGAATGAACCTTGAGGACATTATGCTAAGTGAAACAAGCCAGTCATGGAAAGACAAATATTGCATGATTCCTCTTACATAAGACATCTAAAATAGTACAAAACAAACAAACAACAACAACAAAACAAAAACAAAAACCAATAAAACAGAGTGGAATGGTGCTTTTCTGGGGCTACAGGGAAGAGGATAAGGGGAGTTACTAGTATCAGAGCAAATCAATTACATGAACTAGATGTTGGGTTGATATTGGTACCACATAATTTCCAATTCTTCTTCAGTTTACCTGATAGGAATACATTATTTAGCTTTTTGTATGCTATTGTTGGAAGCAATTAACAGAAACATTTTGAGCAATATCACCCAATAGATAATTTGTCCTTTTGAAGCTTAGTTATCTAGCATTGATAGGGTTTGAAGCATCTCAGGTGATTAAGAATACTGAATAAATGGATTATTCCACTGATATAGTAAGACCTTAATATCACTATGATTTTTCACTACTGAAAACAAAACAAAAAACAAGAAATACAAAACTACTCCCAGCAGAAGGATCACTTGTCCATTAAATCTGACTGGCTAGATCAAAGACCTTACAAAGTCAAAAAGCATGTCATTTACGTTTCCTGTCATATGTTTAATACCCAACACAGTACCTGTCACTGACTGGCCATTAGTGTGCAGTTACTGAATGAACAAATGCTTAGGCCCACAAAATAAATGAAGCAAATTATTCAGTTACACATCTAGACCACTTTTCCTGTTAAGCTCACTTTTGTATGTTTCTCAAGTCCTTTTATTAATTTATTAGGCTCAGATTACTTCACATGGCACCTTATGGAGGCAGGAACAGAATGATCTTTAGAACTAAAAAAATAATATCTAGGTTATTCTAACTAGGAGGCATTATAGGCATAATGCTAGTATTTATGAATTTCTAAAGGCTTATATAAATTGTTGATATCAGAGAGCTACTTATTCAAAACATGAAAACTATATAAATAATTTTTGTATCTCCAGAATTCCAAGTCCTTGCTCTCAGGAGTAATAAATTACTAATTCCTTCTTCTCACTCTAACCCAGTAGCAATCCATGCTCTAAGCAGGAGCCAAAAGCATTTTTCAAAGTGTTTAGTCTCAGGCTAGGATTCTCCTGCTTAAAATTATTTTGTACTGTAACATTATCAAATGGAAGACAATCCTTGTCATGAGACTAGAGGAGTAGCTTCTGACTACTTTTCTGACCTTGTTCTCTACAATATTCCCTCACTCCCTTCTCTGTAGAAACACTGGTTTTCATGTTTGGCTCTGAGATCTTTTATAGTATATAGTATATAGATTATAGAGTATATAGATTTTTCTGGAGTTCTCTCCTTAGATCTTCATATGGCTGCATCTACACATAATTTAGATTTCAAGTCAAAATTTTCTTCCTTCTAGAGGATCTCTCTGACCATCAACTAGATTAGCTTGTATTCCCTCATTTCATCATTCTTCAGCTCATTTATTTGCTTCATAGCCTTTGGCAATACAGGCATATTATTTACTGGTGAATTATTCTGTCTCCTGTGTATAGTATGTGAACTTCATAAGGGACAAAGTTTGGTCCTGATCATAAGTGTCATCAAGGCTAGAATGGTGGCTAGGAGCTCAATATTTTTTTGTCTAAAAAATGCATGAATAAGAAATGGGTTTTAAATTCTGGCCAGATGGGATGCCTGGGTGGCTCAGTCGGTTGAGTGTCTGCTTTCGGCTCAGTTCTGGGATTGAGTCCTCCATGGGGCTCCTTGCTCAGTGGGGAGCCTGCTTCTCCCTCTGCCTGCCACTCCCCCTGCTTGTGCTTACTCTCTCTGACAAATAAATATTTGAAAAAAATAAAATTCTGGCCACAGGATGAAAGTTATTATTTCTGCTCCTTAGATTTTTTTTCCAGTTTGTTATATCTCTACATATCTACTTCTAAAATTCTCAAAATGAGCATTCTGATGAACATATAATCCCTACAGAGTTTTCTTCCATGGGATATACCATGGGTATAATTTAACGGAATATTCAGTAAAATTGCTTCAGACCCATATTTATGTCTAATTATATAGTACAGTTTTATTGTTTGTTCAGGATTTGATAAACCAGATCTCAGGTATATAAGGGAACTGGTAATTTTAGTGAGTATTGTACTGTATTGATGATGTTTGAAAATACCTAGAAAATAAGGTTAATAATTGTTTTCTTCTCTTTGCCACTGAAATGCAAAATCTTGGGTTTAACTCGTGCTTTTAGAATTTTTTAAGATACTGAAAAGTTAAGACACTATTTTCTTGAGATTTTCTCTGTCATATAGTGTTTTCCACAATTTGGAATTCTATTGTGTCTTTAAAACTGAATTATAATGCTGCCCTTAAAAATTCTTAAAGTATAACTTATATAACATTTTTCCTGTAGTCTGTATTAATTTTCATTGTTTTCAGAGTATTCTACTTCAAGCTGTTTTTTGTGCCCTATATAGCATAAATGTTTATCTTCTTTCCATGCTCCACCTCTTGCAAAGAGAGCAGCTGTTGCCCTGTAAAAGAGTGCCAAATTTAAAATCTAAGCACCTGGAGGCAGGGCAGGCCCTGCTCAAGGCCCTGATTTCTAGAATTCTTTGTCTAACTAGGCTAGAAAAGACTGTGTTAATGTTAAGGGTGCATGGATCTTGCCTTAGATTTATCCTACTTGGACAGGATATTAACTATTTGCCTAGAAGCACAAATATAGTAACTGGAACTCTCAGTTAATTGCACTGCCTTTCATATAGATAGAGTCATGTTGAAAGGTTTGATTTAGAAGTCTCAAGAGACCAAGGTTCAGTGCTAACCTGACTACTAAGTATGGAGAAAGAACATACACAAAAAATATATATAGTTCCCTGCAATTATAAGGGTTTGTTCATCACTGATATAAGGAGGTGTTTCTTTTCCATTTGTGAGACTCTTTTCTCCACTATTCAATTATATTTCAAACACTTGAGCAGTGTATAGATATCCTGATAATAGAAATAGGTCATAGTTTCATGTATAAAACTAATCCTAGTAATAAACATCCTGATAATAGACACTGCACTAAGCCCTTATATAGCTTATTTAAGCTCTATAACACTTTAAGAAATGAAGATTAGCTCTAATTGGTGGGAAAATAGAATCTTGGGCACTTAAACTTGTCCAAAGTTATATAGTAGAAAATGATCTGCAGCCATTTTTTTTAATCCAAGACTGCCTAATGCCAAGTATATGCTGTTTCTGCTATGCTAAATTGTCTATCAGTAGATAGCACATTTGATTTGAGCTAGTATACATAAATTACAAAGTTTCTTATCCCCTGTTAGGAGCCCCAAGTCTGTCAATATTTCTTGGAATGACAAGTTTCAATAAACCAAAAAATCTCATATAAAGTAATGAAGAGTTATATTTAATAATTTTTAATATGTCCCTGATTAATTACTCATGTAGTTTATATATTTGAAAACATATTATGTAATTACAAATTAAAGTATATATACAATCAGAGTATAATATAAAAGAATGTATTACCCCCTAAGAATATTTTGGAAGAAAAGTATATGTTCTGACCATTAAAGTAAAATATAATTAAGATTCTTTATAATATTTTCAGAAGAGCACTATGAATTATGAAATAACAATGGAAGAGAGCTTTATTATGTCTATGACATTTAGTGGCTAGCTATACTGTGTGTACAAGCCATTTAAAATCTAATTTATAGATTTGAAAGTGATGTTATGTTATTAGGAAATAAAAATGCTGAGCTAGAGTGTATTTTCAATTAAATACTAATTTTATTGTATAATATGTATAGTTCAAGGATTGTAAATATACTGAGTTTAATCCAATCCACAAATCACTACTATACTTCTAAAATATTCCTTATATTCAAATACAGAACATGTTAAGTATTCTGCTAAGAACTGAATACCAAAGAGGAAGTAATTTTGCTTCCACATAAAGATTATTTCAAACTTATTTCCTGTTATCCATATGCCAACTCTTAAGAAGGAAGAACTGACAATTATAGGCCTGCCATTTACTCAAACATTGCAGTGCACATGTTTTCAATTATACTTTGCAGTGTAATCAGTTTATATGCTGTGTCCTTTATGTCCTTTATTTTCTCTTCAGCTGCTTTGCAGAAGTAGAAAAGTAGAAACTACTCGATCTAAGAAATTGGATTGAATATTATTTTAACATAAGCTTACTCAGATTCCAAGAATGCTTTTAGCATGACAAAGTTATCTTACATAGTTTTGTGGAGATCATGAACTGATTAGTATTCAAAAAAATGAAAGCATTGAAGAATTACAGATATTTTCTTCTCTCTTCTCATTTCATAACATAGAGTTAAAGAACAATTGCTGATTTTCCAATGGGAAGATGGCGTAAGGAGAATGGGAAAAATAAACAACAGAAATGACTCATTAAAGATATAACAGTTATGTTCTTGAATGTATTTCTCAACTAAGAAGTGAAATCTCTTGTTCTTGAAATCTACATATCTCACAATCAAAGATTCTCTTCAGCAAGAACTGCATCTACATTAGCATTTCAATAGTGGCATATTTTCATTGTACTATTCAAATCACTTTAATTTCCCTCTTTATTTCAGGAAGGGTAGCATCAGATTATATGGGATTGACACTTTCTACAAAATCCATAGAGCTTAATGAAAATGTCAAGATAGAGTCAAACTAGACAGTTTAATCCTGTCTTCTGTTTATTCCTGAAGAATGGCAGTGCTGGTTAAAAACCTTAATGGGATCCTTATTACCTACTGACCAAAGTCCTTATGAATATAGCATTCATGTCTTCCTTCCCAGTCTTATCAACAGCCTGCCTTTACCATTCCCATCTTTCCAATTCAGTAAAAATTGCATGTGTGGCACTTTATATTCCCCAGATAGGCCTTGTACTCCCTGGTTTTGTTTCAGGTCCTTGCTAACAATACTGAGCATCTGTGATCTCTATGCTCACAACAGTTTAATATAACCCTAATGCCTACCAGTGGAGTGATATATATAAAGCCCTGTACCATTGACCTCATTCTTGATGTATTTTACCAAGTTTAGTGGCTAAAAGTTACTTTTTATTATGATCACTCTTTTCATATTCAAATTTAAGGGTAACTTCATTATCAAAATGCTTAAAGACAAATACCTTTCCTAAATTATATATTTTTCATATCTATATAATATCTTTACCATAACATTCCTGACATAGTACACTAACATATTTCATTCATTAAGTGTTGATAGAGTGTCTATTCTATATCAAACATGAGCTAGGCAGTAAGAATATAACTGCCCAGGATAAGCACAGTTACTCTTCTAGTGGTTTCTGTGATCTGGATATAAAGAGTAGACTATAGCATTCTGAGATGACTGTTACGTTTATGTATGGACTGCCGTGAAAGCACTTAGGTGGAGCACTTAACAAGGATTTGTGGGGTGAGAGAAGGCTTCTTGGGAGAACTGATGTTTATGCTGTAACCTGAAGGGTAAGTAGAAGGTAGCCAAGTGAGGATGAGCCGAAAGTCTCTAGCAGAGAAAACAAAGGCAATAGAATATGATGTGGCCTAGGAAATAAAAAATATCAGCATGACTTTAATGTAGAATACAAATATAGTAGAAATGACAAAGAGTCAGAAAGATGTTGAAGGGCATTAAAACCATTAGAACATCCAAGGGAATGACATGATTAAAATTGTTTTCTAAAAATCACTTAGGCTTCATTGTGGATAATAGAAAGGACCAAGAGAATGGGAGAAAGTCAGTAAGCATGAAGCAGAAACAACAGCTAGTTTCCAGTTTTTAGTTTTCAATAATCATAGTTTGAGTAGAGGAAGAGACCAAGGAGACTGAAAGCATTAGAATGATGACATAATTGAATAAATGCCTTGGATAAAGAATGGGAAGTTAATTATAACTCTCAGTAGGGTGACTTTTAGAACTGAGAAGATGATGTTGGCATCTAGTTGATAAAGCCAGAAATGCAGGAGTAGGGCAGTGACCTTTTGCTATTAAGTGAATTTTATAGCTAAGAACCCCTATTCCAGAGCCTTGAATTCTAGACTAATGCAGACCCTGTATGCTGATGGTCACAAAGAAATTGAGTGACAATGTGCTTTATTTACTGAAGCCATTTTCATGACAGGAACTTCCATGCATAGAATTTTTTTTTAGGTTGTACTTATAGTGGATAATAATAAAATGACCTTGAAATGGCAAATACTGTCATTAGAAATAGCATTGTAATGGTTTTTATTTGGATATTTCAAAAAGAAAAAGTTGACCGGACGCATTTTCACAAAATGAAATACGTTTCTCAAAAAGGTTATAACACACTCTACGTAAAGAAGCTTGGGAATAGAACAAATTGTAGAACAGAAGTAAGGTTTCAAAAATAAGCTTGCTAAATTGCCTAAGTTCATGTCAATCTCAATATAAATAGATGTGATAAGAAAAGTCAATTTTGCTACTTGGACTGGAATCTTCCACCTAACTTTACTGGAGAGCTTCTTTAACACACCTCCAGAGATTTATATCATCTATGGAAATCTACTATTTACCCCAGGCCTTCATATCTTTTAAGAAAATATGATTATCTAGCAAGACTAGCCACTTGCATATTTAGGTGTATAAGTTAGCTCTCAGTTGAGCCAACTTATGGGTATGTCACTCGCAAGGATCTAGTTAGTATGTTTCTGCTTAGCTAGAAGGAGAACTCTGGGAAGGGGCACAGAGGAAGATATGCATATGGCATTTGAAAATACCCAGAAAAAGGAGGAGAGAAAGGATCATTGTTTTCCAGAGCTACCAGTAAAACTGCCAAGAAATCTAAGTCACACTAAAATTATTTTTCAAGAGATGTTTTTGTAGGCTCAATAACTTTTCAACTAGGCAAAGAAAAAAATACTTCAGAAGTCACCATCTAGCATGTTATATTTTATCAAGAGGAATAAAATTAATTCCAATAAACAATAAATGAGATTATAAAATTGAATTAAATATCAAAAAAAAAAAGATACCATATCTAGCCATGTTTAAGAATCTTCTAAGGGTCCTACGGAATGCATCTTGAATGTATTGTAACCCTTTTTTAAGTGACGCTTAAAAACATTTGAATGATGCATTTCATTCAAAATGCTGAAAGAATTCCCAAACAATTTGAGCCAGGAAATTCTGCTGCCTTTTACTTTATGAATATATTTCTCCCAATAACTGTGCCTTAAAAATAAAATTTTAAATGAATGAAGCAATAATTAGTACTTTATCTCTTATGTGCATTTATTTTACCCTTTCGGTAAACACATTCATTTGTTTAAGGTGAAATTCTATGTTAGAATTCTGGAAAATGCTAAAAATGCAGAATCTAGGTCCCAAGACAGCAGACTTAATGATTCAAATTTTCAGAATGCGAAAGTATTTCATTTTAACTAGTATCCTAGGTAATTTTTAGATCCCACAGAAGTTTGAAAAACACTGATATCAGGAAATAGATGACTAGACTGCTTCTTAGGTTGTCACATAAACTAGACTTTGTCATCAGTCAACTGATTCATATTATAGCTCTAGTTTTATGAGAAATACTGTATCCTGATAGTTAAAATGTAGTTAATTTATTCTGCAATCTCATTTTCCACAATTTGGGGTGTGTTTTTTATTCTCTGCAGAACATGTTTCCTACCCCCACCCTACCCTCCATTGTGTTAACAAAATTGATAATTCTGTAGCTGGAAGTAATTATGTAGGTTCATTGAAACATGAAGATATGGGTGTCTATTTTTTTCTATGTTTGATATGCTAATGGATTATTTATAAAAATATAACCACTGGTGGTGACAGTAATTATGTAGGTATATCTATCCATCCATCTCTGTCTGTATCTATATGATTTGAGTAATATACATTAGACAAATCATTTAATGCTTCCTGTTTAAAAGCTGTTATAAAGATATGTCTAAAATATTTCTTGCATCCTGGTTACCCTTCTTAATACATGCTTTTTTCAGTCCATTGTTCTTTTGTTATCTTTTCTTCTCAGTACATAGAGGATGTATACCTCTCTGAGAGTGGTTTAGCATGCCTATATTTTTAAAAAATGGACAGTCCGTGCCTTTAGATAGCTCCTGATATGAAATGGTAACTATAGAATAAAGACATAAGCAACAGGCAAAATTCAACTGCAACATTATGAATAAATGTTAACTGGGAAAAGATGGCATAATTCCATGGAAAAGTATTTCTCAAAGAAGCTGTTAGAGTAGACCAGAGTGGTTTCTGAAAAGAAGGGATTAGTAAACCATGCTGGACAAAAAGGCTAATAAATCCATTAAGAAAAGTGAAATAATTTCCATTTTCCTAAATTCTAAAGAATCTTGCTAAATGGTAGAGCAAATGAAATCTCCAATTGCTAATAGCACAAGTGCAACAGATGAAGAAATGTACCACGAATAGGATTAACTATGACAAGCGACTATCATGGTCATGCAAAACCAAATTTCAAAAGCTGTTTTTACTTTCCCATTATAAATTACAACACTATATATAAATTACAACACAATGTAACTTAAATCTTAACCCACGATACAAGGGAAGAAAAAAAGAAAAGTTCTTAAAATTTTTCATTTTAATAGAGAAATGAGACTGCCTTAGCTTCAGAGTAGTGTAATGAGTTCTAAGCTTTACATTGACACAGTAATGAGGAATAGAAGTAATAGCTTTGGCCAAATTTGCTGGATATATTTGCACATTGGGAATAGAGGAAAAAACTTCTTACAGGAAGACAGTTAACAGCTTGAGGACAGCAGTGATTTACTGCAAGTTCTTGCAGACTAAGGTGAACAAAAAATTCAATAATTTCCTTTATCATGGTACATATTGAATCATTTATATTTTTGACATAGTAGTACTTTATTAGTCATAGAATTTAACACATATCTATGAAAATTGTGATGAAATATTAGATATCCTTAATTCTGTTGTAGACATCATGTTTACTCTGCTGACACCTACAATAACCATCATCCTAATATTTACCTTGTGCTAAGGACATTACATAGAGTATCTCATTTGAAGGGCTCCTGGGTGGCTCAGTCATTAAAGCATCTGCCTTCGGCTCAGGTCATGGTCTCAGAGTTCTGGGATTGAGCTCTGCGTTGTGCTCCCTGCTCGGTAGGAAGCCTGCTTCTCCTTCTCTTACTCCCCCTGGTTGTGTTACCTCTGTAGCTGTGTTTCTCTCTGTCGAATAAATAAAATCTTTTACACACACACACACACACACAATCTCATTTGATTCTTTAATCTTCTCTAAGATAATTTGTTTTACCTCTTTATGTTTGTGGAAATGGGGCTATAGAAAGTCTCCTGTCTGCTTGTGATAAGAGATGTGGCTGAGAAAATGGACCTGTAATTTAGATAGTCTTATTGTAAAATCTAAAGTGGTCTCAAGTCTGGTGTCAGTTATTTGTACTTGGTAAACAGATAGACACATAGCCTGAATCTTCAAAATAATGAAGTGAGGAACTATAAGAAATTTCTTGTGAGAATGGCAAGCCAAGATTCTAGTGCCTCATCTGAGGCCTCAGAGACTGGGAAGTCTGCATGTATGGTAGATTATATTATTATTTCTCACTTTGAACATTGTCTCTTTGACAATTAAGTTTCATATCCTTGTCATTACAGATGTTTTATTTTAGTTTGTTCACATCTTTCATCAATCACACCATCTTTTATGACAACCTTGCATTCTCATTTTATAGACAAGGAAAACAAAGTTCAAAGATGTTAAGGAAATCACCAATATCATACCCTTTAAGTGACTAAGATAGGATACAATCTAGAAGGTATATAAGTCAGAGCACAGATTCTTAGTGTGCTTTTACCACATCAATCTTTGCTTGACAAAGAGAAACTTTCTACAGGCCAAAACTTCACCAACAGACCTCCTGGACCACTATGTGAAAATGAATAGAGAGTTGATACTTAAACACACCTAGACTTCTAATTATATTGCAGTTAAGTAAGGAACAAAAGGAAACAAAGAATGTCAAGTCTTTCTAATTTGTTTCTTTTCAGTTGGTTTGATCTCTGGTGCTATTACATAAACAAGCACCAGTTTCTGACTGTTTCCCATCGTGTTTTACTTTATATGCACTGTTCCTTGTTTTGTATCTTTAGTGTAGCAAAAATTTTGCCAGAAGGCATTAGTTGATCAATAGGAGCAGATTCAGTTGTTGGGAAAAATTATAGTGATGCTTCAGGTGCAGCCCAAAATCAATAAAGAAGAGTGCTTAACACAGTGAAATGAAGACCAATTACTTACTGCAGCTAAACAACATCCTTTATTGGATCATTGTCTATGCTGAAGCTTGATAGGTACCAAACTGAGGGGCTGTGAGATAAGCTGTGTGGTTGACATTGTTACAAATGGGGTATAACAAAGAGATGATTTAATCTGAATTTGTAAATTATACCCACAGTTATATAAACTGACAAGAGTCAGGAACATGTTTCTTGAGTTCTTAAGTAAATTAAAAAAAAAAAAAAAACATTAGGGGGAATTACAGTTTTAGTTTACAACAAGATTTCTCAACCTTGGCACTATTGACGATTTGGACTAGATAATTCTTTGTTTTGAGGACTGGACTGTACTCTATGCACACTAATAGTTGCCCCCCCCCCGACATTGTAAACATATGTCCCTTGAGAGGCAAAATAATCCCAGTTGAGAACTACTGATTTATCAATCAAATATTTGTTTTACCTGACTCAACATGTTTAGACAGTATTTCTTTCTTGGTATGATCCTTGTATAGAGAGAAGTAAAAGTTCTAATTTGCATGTATCTAACAAAGTAAAGTAAGTTTTGCAATGAATGACATCTACTTTCAGAGTAAGTCTCAAAATACTTGGGGTTCCTCTCTACTTTGTTATTTTTTAAGTAAATATGTTAGTTTCACTTTAGTATTACATGGCAGTAATTGATGGTCTTGTTCTTTTCAGAAAATGTTCTAACATGTAGGCAAAAAGATATTTGTGCAGGAACCACTCTCCATATGGAAAGGAAAAAGATTACTATGTCTCTGGTCTACCATTATGAGCATTCCAATCTTGATCAAATTGTTAGTTGAGATTCTGTGTCTAAGCCTCTATATGAATAATTCCTGAAGATTTCTTACAATGCAAGATTTATACACAACCCTTTTTTTTTTTTTCCTGAATCCTGAATGAAATTATACTTGAAAGAGAGTCTTAGGCGCCTGGGTGGCTCAGTGGGTTAAGCCTCTGCCTTCGGCTAAGGTCATGATCTCAGGGTCCTGGGATTGAGGCCCATATCAGGCTCTCTGCTCAGCAGGTAGCCTGCTTGTTCCTCTCTCTGCCTGCCGCTCTGCCTACTTGTCATCTGTGTCACATAAATAAATAAAATCTTTAAAAAAAAAAAAAAAAGAAAGTCTCCTACAGCTATACATCTGTCATTCTAGCAACCTGAATTTGGAATTTACCACTGTAGTAATTTTAATAATATAAAACTCAAGGATATGGGTTCATTTATGATATGTAGCATGTAGTTTCATTATGGTAGCATTTCATTAACAATACTACTTCTCTGACTTAGGAGTCCAAGATTTAACTCTAATATCTTAAGGTCATTATACATATAAAGACTAATGGAATTATTTGCCCTAGGGAAATCTTTCACTCAAAATATGCTAAAAAGATCACTTGTCTTAGCATCATATAAAATGCAAATGCATTTTATATTTCAAGAATTCTGAACCAACCTTAGAACTACTGCCTTTATGGTGTATGTGTCCCATAAGTATTTTAACTTGTCATAAGGTAATTTTTACACACAAAAAATCTGAGAACAAAGGATTTGGGGCTTCATAAATTCAGAAAAATGAAGACTTGAGATGACTAATTTCCTACATGTATCATAGTATATAGTTAACTTAAGCATAAGCTACATATAGAAGTCACAAATAAAATGTGGTTGTAATCACTAATAAATTTCTAATTTTATTGAGGAATTTGTAAATATTCAGAGGTGATCATAGCTAAGAGAATAAGCTTTTACACTGGTATTTCTTTTCTTTTTGCATTATTTGAATTCTGCAGACCTTTTTTGTTAATGTGCTTCATCCTCTTTACCCCACGTCTGATATTATATGCTGCTTTCTTTTATTCTTATCCTACTTTTTCATCATGTATTCAAAGTGCCTATTTTATATAACTTTAAATCAATCTTAATGCAAAAGAAATCATTTCCCTGAAAACACGTAAAAAAAATGCTTGATCCTAACACTGTATTCCCTAGAAATGGTTTCATTCCCTTTGAAGGGCACTGTTTCTATTATGGAAACCCTTTTTGTCCAGCTGTATAAACTGTATTTACTTCCCTGTGGTTCTGCATGAATTATATCTGAGCTGCCTCCACAGAAGAGGTGTTTTCTTCACCTTTTGGGAGATAATTCAACACATTGATGTGACTGGAGATAAAATCAGGTGTATTCTTGAGCTAAAATATGGACACCATGAAAAATACCTTTGAACATACCTGTCTTCTTGGCAGTAAATTTTTGGATAAGGTAATAACTTACTGTTTAATCACATCACAGCTATTAATATATTCTGTAGTATTCTTTCTGTGCTGCAGTTATTTGGGACATCTGTCAGTCTACTTTCTGTGAGGACACAGTAAGATTTTTGTATAGAATCTTTCGGCTTTTGAAAAGAAAAGAACCAACATTGACTACTGAAATAATTCCAATGATTTGTTCTAGATACCTTGTTTAAGTATAGGGGTCTTGCAACTTTACACTTTCTTGACTTCTGAGTTATACTAAGTAGTACAAAAATTATGTGCATTTCTATATAAGAACTATACTTTTAAAAATGTGTTATTGTGATCAACCAGTTATCTCTTGTGAAATAGAGATGCAGAAGGAATGCTGCAACTTTATGCAGATCTTCAGCTCATGAGTATGTACTTAAAAAGTACATGATCCAGGCCAGAAGAGAGGAGGAAAAAGAAAGAATCTACAGTAGGATGTTTTGAAACATTCTGGATATTGGGATGCTGAAGAACTTTGCTTACTCTTGAAATGTTCACAGCATGCTTTGTTAGCAGTGCCGAAATGTTTTAAAATAATGTACAGTGTGAGGCTCCTGGGTGGCTCAGTTGGTTAAGCAACTGCCTTCGGCTCAGGTCATGATCCTGGAGTCCTGGGATCGAGCCCCACATCAGGCTCCCTGCTCAGTGGGGAACCTGTTTCTCCCTCTCTCACTTGATCTGCTTGTGTTCCCTCTCTAGCTGTGTTTCTCTCTGTCAAATAAATAAATAATCTTAAAAAAAATAATGTGCAGTGAAGTGAAATCACTGCGGAACAGTAAATACTGGGAAATCTGATGACCTCCTTACCCAGTTTCCATTCAAATAAATACAACTAAAAGTCAAATGCCTGAGTCACAGCCTCCATAATTCCCTTTCATCTATAAAGTTCCAGTTGAGGGGATGAAGCCATAATTCTCTGTCACTCATATACTCATGTTCATGCCTAGGGAGTTGATTCTCAGTTTTCAAAGGGGAAAAAAAACTTTTCTTTTTTGAGAGAAGAAATGTAAGGCTCTGTGAATTCTATACCCCAGACATGATATATCAGACTCACTTAGATGGAGTACAGGAAAATCACCCTAAGGTAGTATAAATATTTTTTAAAGGACTTTATTTCATATTGACAAAGCCCTGAACAATATGACCCAGTCAAAAACACCAAAAACTTTACATAACTTTTCTGTCAACAAACTTTTCTAGATAAAAATATCCTATAGAAAATTGTAGACACAATATTTACTTCAAGATGTTTCAGAGGCAAGGTGCCTGGGGGGCTTAGTCAGTTAAGTATCTGCCTTCAGCTCTGGCCGTGATCCCAGCATCCTGGGATTGATCCCTGAATTGGGCTCCCTGCTTCTTCCTTTCCCACTCCCCCTGCTTGTGTGCTTTCTATCAAATAAGTAAATAAAATCTTTTAAAAAATTTCAGGGATGCCTGAGTGGTTCAGTTGGTTTAGTGACCTACTCCTGACTTCAGCTAGGTCATGATCTCAGGTTCCTGGGATCAAGACCCACATCAAGCTCACCACTCAGTAGGGAGCCTGTTTCTTTTCCTCTACCCTCCCTCCACTTGCACAAGCTTCCTAAAATAAATAAATAAATCTTTAAAAAAAAAGAAAAATGTTTCATCATTTGTTCATATTATTGGAGAAAACCAGTAATTGTTAAGTTTTTACATGAATTCAGCAAATAAAATATGACCTTTGGTCCTGATATATGTAGGTTATAAATTCAGGATATATAACTGCTTATTACCATGTAGAGTTGAAATTTATTCAATGTCCATATATTTCTCATCTGTACTTTAACATTGTGTATAAATACCAATCAAGGTATTCATAAGTCTTATTTCAGGTTTTGCAGTTTTTTTCAGACCTTAAAAATTTTTATTCTTGCCTATTATGGGAGAACTTTGAATTTCTGATAATGGATAACTTTAAATATAACCACTGTTTGTGACACATGCCTTACTTGATGCCTAATAAGTATATGCATTCTTGGTTGCCTTATTTGAGACAACATTGGACTGATTAATTTTTAACTTTCTTAAAAACTACACTCTATGTCATTTATCTCTTCATTAGCTTTCAATAGACCTTCATTTGATTTACAATTCTAAACTCCTTAAGTTAGCAAGTAAAGACACAACATAGATAATCTACATGTGTAGTATTCTGTGAACATCCCATTCCCCCTTAACAAGAAATCATAATACTAACACTTCCTAAAATATATATTTATTCCTAATAACAGAGATGCCTTCCTTATTTGCAATAATTCAAATGTCATTCATTCTGGAGGATTTAGTTGAGATCAGATCTCCCTACTTGATCTTTCTTTTTCCCATTTCACTGAATCCCTTCTTTTTCCATTTGTCTTCAATAAATATCTATCAAAGACTTCATTTGATCAGAAACAAAACTAGGTACTGGGAAAACATCTATGAACGATTGGCCAATTCTTGCTTCCACAGAACTTACAGTCTAAATGAGTGACAGGCATTAAATAAATGCACAAAATATTTGTGCATTTGCTATAAAGAACATTTGCAACTGCTATAAAGAAAAATTATAGGGTGTGTCTTTGTTAAAATCATAAAAATATTCTAGCTCATATTAAGAGTCTCATGCTCTACAATCAGAGAAAATCAAGTATCATATGGTTTCACTTGTGGAGCATAAGGAGTAATGTGGTGGACAGTCAGAAACGGAAAGGAAATGTGAAGTTGGGTAATGGGAGGGAGATGAAACATGAGAGACTTTGAACTCAGAAACAAACTGAGGGTCTTGGAGGGGAGAGGGTGGGGGATGAGTCACCCTGGTGGTGGGTATTGAGGGCACATATTGCATAGAGCACAATGAATCTTGGAACACTGAAAAAAATAAAATAATGTAAAACTTTTAAAAAAGAAAGAATCTCATGCTCTAATGAGCAAACTAGCTGGATGAATTATAATAATTTGTTTTAAAATGTGGGGTTTATGAATGTTCTTAAGAATGTTTTGGGGACTAGGTTGTAATTGTCAGGCAAAGATGAAGGAAAGACCATTCTAAGCAGAAGGTAAAAGATAATGGGTGTAATGACATGAAGAAGGAGAGAGTTTTTTATGTTTAAGAACCTCAAAGGTGACCAGTTTTTCTAGAAACTCAAAAAATGAGGGAAAATTTGTCCCAAGAAGAAATAAGAGAGGCAGGTATGGATAGATAATTCAAGGTCATGTACACTTTAAAATTTATATATTGTTGCAGTTCAATAGAAAGATATTTAAGGAAAATAAGGAAGTCAATGGCATGATTAGACTAGCATTTTAAAATAAGATTTCTATAACTCTTTGCTGGTATGTGTGTGAAGGTACAGGAAATGGAAGGAATAATCCTGGCAGAAGGTAATGGTGCCTGGAAGCAGAGAGACATAAGTGGAAAGAAGTGAGCAGAATGATGGTACAATCACTATGAAATAGTGATGGATTGAATGGTAAGGAGTGGAAAATAGAAAGATCAAGAACAATTCCAATTTTCTGTATGGTCTTCATTTATTAATTTTTTCAACAAATATTATTGAAATTATTAAGTATAGTTGACAACTATTATGGTGCAATTGTGATAAATTCAGTCAGGAAACAACATGGTTGAAATAGGCTGTACTATACTCATGAAGGTAGGCATAGAAAAAAATCAAGTAAGTTTAGACTGAAAGATGTGTTTAAGGATTGTTCACATAAAGATGGCATGTACAGTCAAGGGAATGGATGGAATCTCCTATGGAGAGTGAACTGAATCTGGACCAGACCTTGACCACCTAAGCATTTAGCTAGAAAAATTACTAGCACACTGTGCCTATGCCCTCACATAGTTTGTGGGGGTGGCCCCAGCTGGCCCAGGCTCTATAGCAGCTGTGCATCTCATGTGGAAGAGGACCAGCCACTCTACTGAAAGTAGTAAGCAGGGCACTCACTTTTAAGAGCTGGAGATGTAGTCAAACTTCCTGACACACAGAAACAGACACATAGAAAAAAATGATACAGAAGAATATGTCCTAAATAAAAAATAGGACAAAAACTACAATAAGACACCTAAGCAAAATAGTGATAGGTAATATACCTGATAAAGAATTTAAAGTACTAATCCTTATGTTACTCATTGGGCTTGAGAAAAGAGTGGAGGACATCAGTGAGACTCTTAACATAGATAAAAAGGAACCAATCAGAGATGATGAACAAAATAAATTAAATTAAAAATACAGTAGATGGGATAAATAACAGAGTAGAGGAAGTGGAAGAATGAATCAGTAACCTGAAGGACACAATAATGGAATGTACTCAAGCTGAGCAGGTTAGATTAAAATATATATATATGGAAAATGAGATTAGACTTAGAAACTCAGAGACTCCATTGAATGTAATAATATTCTCATTACAGGGATCTCAAGAGAATAACATAGAAAGGGGGGGCAGAAAATTTATTTGAAGAAATAATGCCTGAAAGCTTCCCTAACCTGCGGAAGGAAACAAATCTTCAGACCCAGGATGTATAGATAGCTCCCAATAAAACCAACCCAAGGAGGGGCATACCAAGACACATAGGAATTAAAATGTCAAAAGTGGAGATAGAAAAATAGTTAAAGTAGCAAGGGTAAAGAAGACAGTTATATAGGAGGGCAATCTCACAAGGATATCAGCTGATACTTCAGCAGAAACTTTGTAGACCATAAGACAATGGTATGATACATTAAACGTGCTGAAAGGAAAAAATCTGCAGCCAAGAATACTCTATCCAGCAAGCCTATAATTCATAACAGAAAGTGAGATAAAGAGTTTCCCAGAAAAACAAAAGTTAAAGGAATTCATGACTCCTAAACCAGCCCTGTAAGAAATGTTAAAGGGGACTTGTTGAGTGGAAAGACCATAAGTAAGAGTAAGAAGAGTAGGAAGCACAGAAGGAGAAAAAAATAAGTATACTGTAAAAATCAGTCAAGAAATGTATAAAATAGTATATAAAATATGATACCATATACTTAAAACTTGGGGGCCAGGGGAGAGGAGTAAAGAATGAGTTCAAGCTTAAGTAACCATCAAATTAACATAGACAGCTGTATATATACAAACTGAATGGTAACCAAAAATCAAAACCAGTAATAGATATACAAAGAATAAATAAATCTAAGTTTATCACGAAAGAAAGCCAGCAAATAATGAAAAAGAGCAAGAGAAGGATCAAACTACAAAAATGACCACAAAACAACTAAAAAATGGCAATAAATACATATCTATCAAAATTACTTTTGGGTATCTGAGTGACTCAGTTAGTTAAGCATGTGCTTTCAGCTCAGGTCATGATCCCAGGGTCCTGGGATTGAACCCCATGTTGGGCTCTCTGCTCCAGTGGGGAGCCTGCTGCTCCCTCTCCCTCTGCAGTTCCCTGTGCTTGTGTTCTCTGGCAAATAATTTTAAAAAATATTTTTAAAACAATTACTTTGAATACAAATAGACTAAATGTTTCAATCAAAAGACAGAATGACAGAATGGATTAAAAAAAAAAACTTATCTATATATGTTGCCTACAAGAGACTCATTTCAGGTCTAAGACACCAGCAGATTAAAAGTTAGGGGTGGAGAAACATTTATCACTTGAATGGATGTCAAAAGATAGCTGTGCAGCAGTAATTGTATCAGACAAAATTGACTTTAAAGCAAAAACTATCACAAGAGACAAAGGACACTATATAATCATAAGGAAATAATCCAACAAGAAGATAAATCAATTTTAACTATTTATGCACTCAACCTCAGAGCACCCAAATACACAAAATAGTTAATAACAAATATAAAGACTAATCATAATATAGTAATAGTAGGGGACTTTAACACTTCACTTATATCAATGGACAGATCATCTAAACAGAAAAACAAAAAGGAAACAGTGGCTTTCAATGACACACTAGACCAGACAGACTTAACAGATGTATTCAGAACATTCTATCCTAAAATCTCAGAATACACATTCTATTCAAGTGCACATGGACAATCTCCAGAATAAATCATATATTAGGTCTTAACAAATACAAAATAAATAAATAAATAAATAAATAAATAAATAAATAAATAAACAAACCTCTTCTGACCGCAATGCTATGAAACAGAAATCAACCACAAAGGACCAACTGGAAAACTGGAAAGACTACAAATAAATGGAGGTTAAATAGCACAGTACTGAACAATGAATGGTCAACCACGCAATAAAAGAAGAAATTTTTTAAAAAGTGCAGAGAAAAACGTAAAAATGAAAGCACAATTGTCCAAAATATTTGGTACGTAGAAAAAGCAATTCTAAGAGGGATGTTTGTAGTAATACCAGCCTATCTCAAGTAGCAAGAAAAATCTCAAATAACCTAACCTTATACCTAAAGAAACTAGAAAAAGAATGACAACACCTAAATCCAGCAGAAGGAAGTTACAAAGATTAGAGTAGATATAAATGATATAGAAACTTAAAAAAAAAACAATAGAATAGATCAATGAAACTAGGAGCTGGTTATTTGAAAAAAAAATAAAATTGATAAACCACTAGCTAGACTTTCAAAAAGGAAAAAGGATCTAAATAATAAAATCAGAAATGAGAAAGGAAATAATAATGAACATCACAGAAATACAAACAATTGTAAGACATTATGAAAAGCTATATGCTAACAGACTAGGTAATCTAGAAGTGGAAAAATTTCTAGAAATATAAACTACCAAAACTGGAACAGGAAGAAACAGAAAATTTCAACACACCAAGAAATCGAATCAGTAATCAAAAAACTTCCAACAAACAAATGTCTAGGACCAGATGGCTTGACAGGCGAATTCTGCCAAACATTTATGGAAGAGTTAATACCTATTCTTCTCAAACTCTGGGGAAAAAAAAATAGAAAATGAGGGTAAACTTCTAAATTCATTCTGCGAAGCCAGCATTATCCTGATACCTAAACCAGATAAAGATACCACAAAAAAAAAGAGAACTACAGGCCAACATTCCTGATGAACATGAATGCAAAAATCCTCAACAAAATACTATCAAACAAAATCTAACAATACATTGAAAAAAAGCATTCACCTCAATCAAGGGGGATTTATTCCTGGGTTGCAGTCTGCTTCAATGTTCACAAAACAGTCCACATGATATGTCACATCAATAAGAAAAAGGATAAAAACTGATTATTTTAATAGATTCAGAAAAAGCATTTGACAAAGTACAACATCCATTCATGATAAAAACCTTCAACAAAGTAGGTCTAGAGGGAAAATACCTCAAAATTATAAAGGCCATCTATGAAAATAGATGCTAATTCCATCCTTAATGTGGAAAAACTGAGGTTTTCTCTGTGGTCAGGAGGAAGACAATGATATTTACTCTCACCATTTTATTCAACATAGTACTGGAAGTCTTAGCCACAGGAATCAGACAACAAAAAGAAATAAAAGGCATCCAGATCATTAAGGAAGAAGTAAAACTTTTACTATGTGCAGATGATATGATACTGTATATAGAAAGCCCCAAAACTCCACCAAAAAATAAAACTGATAAATAAATTTAATAAAATTGCAGGATATAAAAATCAATGTACAGAAATCTGTTGCATTTCTATACACCAATAATGGAGCAGCAGAATAAGTAATCAATGAAGTGATCCTATTTACAATTACACCAAAAACAATAAGATATCTAGGAATAAGCCCAACCAAAGAGGTAAAAGATGTGTACTCTGAAAACTATAGAATATTTATGGTAGAAATTGAAGATGACACAAAGAAATGGAAAAACATTCCATGCTTATGAATTGGAAGAATTAATATTGTTAAAATGTCCATCCTAGCGAAGAAATCTAAAAATTCAGTATAGTTCCTATCAAAATATCAATAGTATTTTTCACAGATCTAGAACAAATGATCTTAAAAGTTTGTATAGGGATGCCTGGGTGGTTCAGTTGGTTGAGTGACTGCCTTCAGCTCTGGAGACCTGGGGTTGAGTCCCCTGCTCAGCAGGGAGTCTGCTTCTCCCTCTAGCCCTCCCCCACCTCATGCTCTCACTCATTCTCTCTCAAATAAATAAATAAAAATATTTTTTAAAAAGTTTGTATGGAACCGCCAAAGACCTTGAATAGGCAAAACAATCTTGAGAAAGAAGAACAAACTGGAGGTATCACAATCCCAGATTTTAAGGTATACTTCAAAGTGGTAGTAATTAAAACACTATGGCACTTGTACAACAAAATGTACATAGATCAGTGGAACAGAATAGAAAGCCCAGAATTAAGATCACACCTATATGGTCAGTTAATCTATGACAAGAATATACAATGGAGTAGAGAGTCTTTTCAATAAATGATGCTGGAACTGGGCAGCTACACGTAAAAGAGTGAAACTGAACTACTTCTTATACCACACACAATAATAAAATTCAAATAAAGACTTAAATGTGAGACCTGAAACCATAAAACTCTTAAAAAAAAACATAGGCAGTAATTTCTTGGACATCAACCTTAGCACTATATTTATAGATATGTATCCTCAAGCAAAAAGAGAAGAAAACTATTGGGACTATACCAAAATAAAAAGTGCTTGCACAACAAAAGAAACCCTCCACAAAATGAAAACACAACCTACTGAAGGGGAGAAGATACTTGCAAATCATGAATCTGATAAAGGGGTTAATATCCAAAGTATATAAAGAACTTACAAACTCAACACCAAAAAACAACCGCTCCAATATAAAAGATAGCAAAGGACTTACATAAACATTTACCCAAAGAAGACATACAGCTGGCCAACGTATGGAAATATGATCAACATCATTAATGATCGGGGGATGCAAATCAAAACCAAAATCAAATAAAAACTCATACCAGTTAAAATGGCTAGAATTAAAAAGGCAAGAAATGACAAGTGTTGGTGAGGATGCTGGTAAAGTGGAAACCTCATTTACTACTGTTGGGAATGCAAATTGGTTCAAACATTGTGGAAAACAGTATGGAAGTTCCTCAAAAAATTAGAGATACCATATAATCCAGTAATCCCATTACTGAATATTTCCCCAAGGAAAATTAAAAAAAAAAAAAAACAACAATTTGAAAAGATACATATGCCCTCTATGTTTATTGCAGCATTATTTTTTTTAAGATTTTATTTATTTATTTGACGGAGAGAGAGAGATCACAAGTAGGCAGAGAGGCAGGCAGAGAGAGTGGAGGAAACAGTTTTCTTGCTGAGCAGAGAGCCCGATGCAGGCCTCGATCCCAGGACCCTGAGATCATGACCTGAGCTGAAGGCGGAGGCTTTAACACAGTGAGCCACCCAGGCACCTCAGCATTATTTACATTAGCCAAGCTATGAAAGCAACCCAAGAGTTCACTGATAGATGAATGGATAAAGAAGTTGCAGTATGTGTGTATACACAGAAGGAAACAGAATGAGATCTTGCATTTATGACAATGCTGATGGACCTAGAGGCTATCATGCTAAATAAGCCATAGAAAGTAAATACCATATGATTTCACATATGTGGAATACAAAAAATAAAAGAAACAAAGTGGATTAGGAAGTACAGACTTTCGGTTACAAAGTAAGTCACAAAGACAAAAAGTAGAGCATAGACAATAAGGTTAATATCATAATAATGTATAGAGGCAGATGGTGACTACACTTATGGTCCTGAACACTGAGTAATATATAGAACTGTTGAATCAATATGTTGCACTCCTGAAAGTAATGTTACATTGTTGTTAACTATACTTCAATAAAAAAGAAAATCACAACAAAAAAAGGAAATGTTTTACTTTTTTCACTAAATTTTTTATTGACTTGTACTTTAAAATTTTATAATAGTGAATTACTTAATATTATATTTTATTTAATTATATTATTTATATTTTATTTCAATTAGTGGTTTAGTTTTTTAAGCAAAGAAAGTACCTAAGGATAAGATTTTATATTTGATTTTTTTGTATTTTCCACTGAATTTATATTTTGTGGTTTCTTTATATGAGTGGATTTATGAGAAAATAAATAGTGAAGGTAGAAAGAATCACAGAGAATGAGAAATAGTAACAAAGCCGTGATGGGTGGGGTACTGTTTTTGTTTTGTTTTTGTTTTTTTCTTTTAGGACTACTTTTAGATTTTAATATCTCTGAGGCTTCCCTGCAGTGATTGCAGAGAATTGTTCAGAACATTCAGAACAGTGTGCATATAATGTATTGAATAGTTTTATGGAAACTCGTTTGCCACCTACACTAGCATCTGCTAATCTCCTGGTGTTAAAATAAAAACCATCATGGGTGTGGCCAGGACTCACCTCAATCTTAGAATTCTAACATCTGGACCTTCCAATATAGCCTCTATTGAGTTATGAGACATCAACTCTGTAGCTGGTAAAGAGTTATTCTGTCTACTTCTACACAACTTCATCTAAGGAATGCAGATAGATCTTCCCTACATCCTGTTACCTGTCCTTTTTCACTAGAGCCAGTGCATACATAATCTCCATCACTATACACTTATCATTTGGCCTTTTCTTTCTCAACTCAGAACAAAATGCCTTCCTTGTACTACTCTATGAATTTTTCTATTTATCCACACTTTTTATCCCTCAAACTTAAAAGATACAACTCTATGTGCATATGCACAGTTCATGAGTGTTGCTGAAATATAGCATAATGGCTGGAACATATGATTAATTATTCCAGTAGAAATCCTTTTGACCTTGTTTTTCTCGCAGCAAATGAATATCTTGTACCAATGCATTAAAATGAAAATTGATGGGTTCTGTATGGAAACATTAAACAATGAAATCTGGGAAACAGGAATATCTGGAATTGGTTGTTGACTTCCAGGAGTAATATTCATAATCATGGGCAAGTAAGTCCTTTATCAACTCTAGCCATGGTTTCCTTATAAAAAAACTTTACAGTCTCTACTCTATCTTCAATTATTTATTACCAAATAAAAATCAAAATGAAAATATTTGTTTTCAATGAGCAAGAGGTTAGATTTGAAATTAATAACAAAAAGATGTTAATAAAATAAAAATAACTGACAGTATTTTTAGAACTCAGCAATTTATGTTTCACCTCCTTACATTTTGTGTGTGGTTGATTTTTTTTCTATTTAGGTCAATTTTATATCTTTTCAAAGATGACTAACTTTAAAGCTGGTAGTCCATCTGTTTTCTTTGTTAGCAGACTTTTTGAGGCTAGTCTGAGTTTATCAAATGATTTGCTTTGACAAAACAACTTTTCAAAAGAAAAAAATACTGTTAGAATTTCTTTTTAGGGGTGCCTGGGTGGCTCAGTTGGTTAAGCAACTGCCTTCAGCTCAAGTCATGATCCCGGAGACCCAGGATCGAGTCCCACATTGGGCTCCCTGCTCGGCAGGAAGCCTGCTTCTCCCTCTCTCACTCCCCCTGCTTGTGTTCCCTCTCTGGCTGTGTTTCTCTCTGTCAAATAAATAAATAAATAAATTAAAAAAAAAAGATTTCTTGTTACACTCTGAAATTGTCGTTTTTGTAGTGTTTCTAACACTCAAACATTCTAAGTAGGAAAAAATTGTTTTATTTGAAAAATTGCTATTATTAAATAAATCTCTCATCTCCAGGATTCAACTTTTTTTTAAAAAAGATTTTATTTATTTATTTGACAGAGAGAAACACAGTGAGAGAGGGGATACAAGCAGGGGTAGTGAGAGAGGGAGAAAGCAAGCACTTTCCATACCGGAATTCCCTGCTGTATCTTTTTCTTTATTTATAGTATATAAAAGCATTTCAGATAATCAGATGGTAGATAAAAAATGAATAGTATTTCATCACAAATCCCAAACCATCCTGCATCCATTGTATTTTCATACATATGCTTGTAATACTCTTTTGATGTAAATTCTTTGAAGGACTTTTAAATTGTATTATGTCACCAAACCATCAAGCATAAACTGTAGGTTTTGTTGTCATATTACTGCCCATATGTCCCCTGAATTTTCTCCTAAATTTTTTTAAATGGGTATTCCTTCAATCATATTTTTCTTAAATGTCTACCTTAAATTATGGATGTTACTGAAGAAAAATACAGTCACAGCTAAAACAAAGTGGCTAACAACCTAAAAATCACTTTTGAAGTACATCATGAATATGTTTTTGTTTTGTTTTGTTTTGTTGTTTTTGTTGTTTTTGGTTTTGGTTTTGGTTTTGGTTTGATCTAGATATAACCGAATCAAAATTTTAAGTGCAAATAATGAAAGAATATTGTGAAAAATGCCTCAGAAGGCACTTGAGTGATCTAGTATCCCTAGGGCAATAGTTTTTTCACATTAACTATTTTGACAGTTTTTCTATAAAGGGGGGGAGGAAGTGAGGTCTCTTATTTATGGACATCCTGCCTCCCTTTTTTTCAACATTATTCTTCTCTTCTTACATATTATCCATATCTTCTCCATACTGCCACTTCCTATGATTCTTTCCAAACCCTCTTCTTCAGGAATAATCTGATAACCTGATTCATTAGAAAACTTTAAGTGACCAACAATGTATAATGTTAAAGTTATCTGAAAGTGATTTCTGCATGGGATCTAGGTATATTTTGTATAATAAAGTAAATCCAGAACCAGGGGTATTTAATAAACCTAAAGAAACTGGCACAAAGAAGAGTTTATAGTACCGATAAAATTATTCAGAAAGGTTATTTAATTTTTTGATAAAGAGATAGCATTGAATGTAAAACTTAGAATTCATAGATCTTGTATACTATCTGGAGTTATACTGAGTAAGCCAATTATTATTTAGGGCTTCAGTTTTCCATCTATAGATTGAAGGTGAGGTATTTCAAACCAATTTTAATGTACAATTACAGGAATGAATTAGGACAGTTTATGTGAAAACAATTTATAACATTTTAAGTATACAAGAGATGAGATGCTATAATTATATTTATTTGTAGTACCCCCGAATTAGATCATGTAATTATGTATTGTCTTTATTCAATGAATCAAACTTACTTCTAAAAGTGGCTTGCTTTACATTATACAGATATAAAACAAATGAGCAGTGTAAAATTGCTATTTTTAAATTTTACTTGCTTTCTGTGTTATTAGTTTATAGTTTAGATAAACAATATCTGACTTTTAGAAGTCTCCTAGCAGAGCTTATATGGTAAAGTCACTCATAAGATAGGGCTCACATTATTTAATTATGTTAATAAATACTAGGAAACAACAGGAATAAACTATAGGCTCTATTCTTAATTATATATAACATATAATGGTTTTATATTTAAATAGAATTGATTATATAAGTTTATTTATTGGATACAAGAAACTTTCTATTTTATAAAGCCACAGAGAGTGATTAAAAAGCCTTTCAATTATTCACACAAATAATTTTATTATTTTTTGCATAGTTTTATTCAAGGAACATTGTAGCATCTAAGATATACTAGATATTGGGCATCTGGATCTGGGTGTGTGGACAAGAGATTCATTCGTCATGTTGTTGCTATAATAAACTCCAGTTGTCTATTATTGTGTATCCTTGCACAACCACATAAAAATTATTTCCTACCCATTTTCCTAAGGCATATAATTTTAGCTTAAACCCTCATATCTTTTTCATTTAGAAATCATACTTTCTAGAATATGAGTTGTACAGAAGTCTACTTTTTTAGGTTTCTTCTGATATGAGTTACTAATCAAATATATTATTGCTATTATAAGCAGTAATTGTCTCAAACTCTCATTTAAATCACCTTTTAACTAAGGAGAATTGCTTACACGGAGTGGGTTACAGTGGGCGTGCGGGCGTGCACACACATAGATTAGTTCTGAAGACAACTCATTATTGTTTCTCAGTATTTAATTTTGTCCAGAGTTCATTTACCCTAGTTATAAACAGAAGAGTCAAGCATATGCCTACCAGCTTTGGAAAAACTGTTTCACTGTTTCACTTCTCTTGTGAGAAGGAGGAGATGCTGTGACTTTTCTCCCTTGGGAACTTGGCCTTTAGCCGACCTTATTAACATTCACCTTGCTTATTTTGAGCCTGTCCTCTAACCATGGGTGAATCCTAAATGCCCACCAGGAGGATTTACTATCCCCTTAAGAATTTAGGAGTGAGGCTGAGCCAGGAAAGGTAATTTAACTCTAGACAATTTCCTCCTGGTAATTTGTGCAATCTCAAAAACAGGTCTTGTCTGCCAGAACCTTTGAATGTTTCTTTTTGGTTATTACTGAAACTCATTACAAGGCTTCCTGCTTACAAAGCAGTAACTACTTGTGTATACAATCTCTCTGTGGTAGAGTATTTCTGACCTTTAACAAAACTCTTCTTTATCACTGAAAACATTCCACATCTAAGGATACAAACAGATTCAGCAAAGTGCCAAAACCTTCTGCAGAGAAGTGTCCTAGTATTTATAAATGCTTCAGAAATTCTATTCCTCAATGATGACAGGAAAAGGCCTTTCTCCTCTACAAAAAAAAAAAAAAAAAAAAGGGGGCAAAAATGAAACAGAAAACAAAAACAAAAGCAAAAAGAAAAAAAAAAAACCCTACTCACTTAAGGTTTACCACCTTCTCAGTGGCTGTCAAAGTCCAATAATTAGACACAAGAGTATAAGGTTCTCGACCATTTGCCTAAATTGAGGGCAAATAGGAGGAGTCATCCTAGCTTTACATCTACCTGTATCATCAGCTGAGATAGTTTAATTACATAGGCTTTAGCTTCATCCTCTGCTAGTCTCTGTTGTCTTCATTCCCCCACAGGTGTTGGCTTGAGAATCCTCTCCAAAAAACTTTGTCTCAGATATTTGTCCCAGAGTCTGTTCTAGAAAATTAAACTACAACAATAAATGTCAAATTACTTGAATATTCTGGAATAAAATACTTTGCTTTTTCAAGTTAAGAGGTGTTCAAAGGTTTGTTTTCTCAAGGATGAAATGAGCATCTATCAAAGTAATTTCTGGGTCTGTTGGTCACTTTATTTTGATATTGTAATTGTTTTAAGTGTTGCTGTCATCAAGTTAATTGCATTCCATGTATAATATTAGGTATTTTATACACAGTAGTTTATTGAATCTTCCCATGAATGGTGCATGTAGATACAGGTATGAATATAAATTTTCCTTTCATAGATGAGGAGATTGGAGACTTATAAAGGTAAGTAACCTGTCATAGTCACTTATCTACAAATGTTTCTGATTCTGATTGATTCTCCCATTAAACTTTAAACTGCTGAAAGGCAGGAGTTAGTTCTTTTATACACAGCACTCTTTCCCAACTTGTAATGCAACATCTTGCCCTCACTAGTAGTTAATATATTTATCAAGTGAATAAATGAATCCACATATATCTGACCCATAATCATGCCATTGGCCCCTGTGTTGTGCAGTCTCCTAGGTATGCTAGGAGCTGTGGAGCTAATGGTGAACATTATGAAAAGAAAAATTAAAAAAGTCTAAGATGTCAAAAGCAAAATATGCTGAACAAAAAGAAATGGAAGATTTAAATGTGCGCTTTTCTTTAAAAATTAAGACTAAAAGTCTTCCTTTTATTTTTATTGTAGACCCACATGTACCTTATAGCTGTCAGAGATTAGACCAGAGAAGAAACACTGAGGCTGCCTATAGGATTGAATTATTTGATCCCTTTCCATGTGTCTTTATTAAAACCATGTATTTAGTCTAATGTCAGGAGGGTTAAAAAAATCACATAAAGAAAATAATGAATATTTCCACAAATGTAATGTTAAAGTAATGGAAACAAAATCTCCACCCACCTCCCTACTTTCATAGACACCATGTGTATAAATAGAAATGAAAAAAAAACATTACCATGATTATCATGATTAAGTTATGTCACTTTTCTGTCCCAAATGATTTTTTTCCTCAGAATATTTCCCATATATCACTCATATTGTATCTAAAGTTTGGATTGCAGATAACAAGCACAGTTTGTAAGTAACTTGTTCAACAGTTAAGTGAGCATCTTATAGAAATCATAAAGATAAAGAGAAAATGAAAGCTCATGTTTCTAAGCATGCTTAAATACCCAGAATATTGGAAAAGAGACAAGAAGCCAGAAAATTTCCTTAACAATAAAAACCAAATCAGTTTATTCCTTTTACTCCAGAGAAATTCCCTGAAACATCTTAAGTCATGCAGTGCTTCCTTTTATACAGGATAACCAGCCTGACTATCTCTACTTCAAATCTAAGGAAGAGTTAAAATGGAAAAATAGAAGTCATAGAGAGGTTCTATTATAAGGAAGCACATATTAGAAATTAGAATGCCAGAGGGGATCTTGGAGAAGATGGCCAAGTGAGGAGAATCCAAAGCTCACATCTTCCCATGGATACAACTAGATAACACACACATCTACATAAATAACACAGAAAATGACCTAAAGCCTGGCAGAACAAAGTCCTCAACTAAATGTAAAGAAGCCACATTGAAGAGGGTAGGAAAGAGAGTGATGCAGTGTGGAGCTAACAGGACTAAAGGACTGTGTACTGGAAGAAGGACCTACAGCATGGAGAAAGGAGACAGACTATCACACCAGGAAACATGCACCAGAAGGATAAATTCCTGTAATATTTAGCTTTGAAAACCAGAGGGGCCAAATTTCCTGAGTTCTTACAACCAGTGGGAATTAAAGTCTGGAATTTTTAAAATCATCAGGCCCAGTTCTGGAAGAACCTGGAGGTCCATAGGAAACAGTCCCGCTCCTTTAAGAGACACAACAACCAACAGTCCTCAAAGATACAAGACAGAAGTAGCAGCTGGAAAAACACCTGGGGAATACAGGCGGCAGAGCTATATACTAATATCAGAGTATGACCCAGAAGGATAGAGATCACTAAAAGATTCTTCGAGAAACAAAGGAGTTGGAGGTGCCATTACCATCCCTGTGACCCAGGTTAAACACATGGCCACCTGTGGGAACCAGCACACCACTAACATTCACTAACCAACTTACTTACACCGTGTCCCTGACCCCCAGGTTTTGGGGATCTTCCCCCTCCAGCCAGGCTTGCCTCAGTCCCAGCATTGCTGGTCTGTTCCCCAAGAAGACCAGCATATAACTTAACACCACTGCATGTCCTGAGCACATGCTTTGTGGATCCATTTGTAGTGGTGGCAACAGCAGGTCCCACCTGGGGGAGATTGGTGCTCACCTTGTAAAAATTGTGAGCTCACTTCACATATATGTTTTGCTGATCAACCTAGGCTGACTCAGTTCCAGCAGTGGTGCATCCACTATCATGGAGGAACCACTGGGCACCTCTCCTACAATCACTTTGAGGATCCACCCCCTCCAATAGCTCTTGGCAGGAGCCCATTCATATGGGAGAAACAAGCTTGGTTGTGTGTAAGCAGCCCCAGTATGGGCCAGGACTAGTCCAAAGTGACCCCTACCATGGGGAGAGGGAAAAAGAATCACATATACAAGTTAGATGGTGGCCTCAGAAGAGGTCAGTGGGCAGACAGCTGATCTAATTGTAAGCCTTGCTCAACAATGAAAGCTTCTTAGGGACAATATGGGAAAGTTTAGTGCAGTTTAGTGCTACATCTGGTCTGACTCAACTTAAGCCCAAGATATCCCAAGACTGGTATGCTAATACAGGGACCAAAACTACCCACAAGAAATGAGCCATTGCAGACAACTGGACTGAAGGAAAATGTGGCTTAGCCACAATAGCCGGGCATATGCATTAAAGAGCTACCCCTGAAATGCCAAGGTTAGGTAAATAGGGACACCATACTGCAGGGCACCATAGGATTTCTTCTTCATAAAGAGACAATTTTCAAGAATAGGGACTATAGCTGACTTTCCTAATATACAGAAAGAGATACATCTATACTTAGATATAATAAGGAGAGAGAGGAATATGTCCCAAATCAAATAGGAAAAAAACACAACAAGAGTCTAAGCAAAACAGAGATAGGTAATATGCCTGATAAAGAATTTTAAGTAATGATCATAAAGATACTCTGTGGACTTGAGAAAAGAATGGAGATCAATGAGACTCTTAACAAAGGTAAAAAAGAATCAATCAGAGATGAAAAACAAAATAAATAAATTATAAATACACTAGGTGGAATAAATAGCAGAGTAAAGAAGTAGAAGAATGAATCAGTGACCCAGAGGACAGAGTAATGGAAGGTACTCAGGCTGAGCAGGTTAGATAAAAAATATATATGGAAAATGAGAATAGACTTAGAGAACTCAGTGACTCCATCAAATATAATAATATTTGCATTACAAATATCCTAGAATAAAAGAAAAAAGAGGGCAGAAAAATTAGAAAAAATTATATGCCAACAAATTGAACAAACTAGAAGATATGGATAAATTCCTAGAAACATAGAACATACCAAAACTGAAGCATGAAGAAATAGAAAATTTGAAGAAGCTGATTACCAGCAATAAAATTGAATCAATAAAAAAAAATCTCAATAAACAAAAGTTCAGGAGAAGACAGCTTCACAGACAAATTCTACCAAATATTAAAAAAAGAGATAATATCTATTATGCTTAATTTTTCCAAAAAAATAGAAGAGGGAGAAAATTGTCTAAATTCATTCTATGAGGCTGACATTACATTGATACCAAAATCAGATAAAGACACCACAAAAAAGAGAACTATAGGCCATTATCTCTCATGAGCATAGATGCAAAAATTCTTAATAAAATATTTTCAAACCAAATACAACAATATTAAAAAAAATCATTCCCCATGATCAAGTGGGATTTATTCCTGGGTTGCAAGTGTGTTTAAATATTTGCTAACCAATCAATGTGATAAATCACATTAATAAGAAAGGAGAAAAACCATTTGATCATTTGATCATTTCTATAGATACAGAAAAATACTTGACAAAGTACAATATCCATTCATGATTAAAAAAATCATCACCAAAGTGGGTTTATAGGAACATATCTCAACATAATAAAGGCCATATATGAAAAACCCATAGCTAACATAATACTCGATGGGGGGGAAAAAGCCAACAACAACAACAACAACAAAGAAAACAAAACCGGAGAGCTTTTCCTCTAAGGTCAGGAAAAACGCAAGAATTTTCACTCTCAGTACCATGATGCAACAGAGTATTGGGAGTCCTGGCTGCAGCAATCAGACAACAAAAAGAAATAACAAACACCCAAGTCAGTAAGGAAGAAGTAAAACTTTCACTATTTACAGATGACATGATACTCTATATAAAAAACCCTGGGGGCGCCTGGGCGGCTCAGTTGGTTAAGCGACTGCCTTCAGCTCAGGTCATGATCCTGGGGACCCGGGATCGAGCCCCACATCGGGCTTTCTGCTCGGCAGGAAGCCTGCTTCTCCCTCTCTCAGTCCCTCTGCTTGTGTTCCCTCTCTAGCTGTGTTTCTCTCTGTCAAATAAATAAATAAAAATCTTTAAAAAATAAAAAAATAAAAAATAAAAATAAAATAAAAATAAAAAACCCTGAAGATCCCACCAAAAACTATTAGAATGATAAATGAGTTCATTTTTTTTGCAGGATACAAAATCATTGCACAGAAATCTGCTTTATTTTTTTACACTAATAATGAAGAAGCAGAAAGAGAAATTCAGAAAACAATCCCATTTACCATGGCACCAAAATTAATACAATACCTAGGAATAAGTTTAACCAAGGAGGTGAAATACCTGTATCCTGAAAAGTATAAAACAATGATGAAAGAAATTGAAGATGACACAAACAAATGGAAAAACAGTCTGTACTCATGGACTGGAAAAACAAATATTGTTAATCTACCTAACACAGTCTATAGATTTAATGTGATCCCTATGAAAATACCAATAGCATTTTTCACAGAAGTAGAACAAACCATCCTAAAATTTGTATGGATCTACAAAAGACCCCAAATACCCAAAGCAACCTTAAAAAAGAAAAACAAAGTTGTAGGTATCACAATTCTAGACATCAAGTTATACTACAAAGCTATAGAATTAAAGATGATCTAGTACTGGCACAAAAACAGACACATAGATCAATGGAACAGAATACAAAGTGCTGAAATAAACCCATAATTATATGGTCAATTAATTGACTCTACCCCTCATGGATGACTAAGGGCTTCAAGACTTCAGTGGAGAAAGTAAATGCAGACGTGGTAGAAATAGCAAGAGAGCTAAAATCAGAACTGGAGACTGGAATTTGACTGAATTGCTGAAATCTTATGATAAAACTTTAATGTATAAGGAGTTGCTTCTTATGGATGAATAAATAAACTTTCTTGAGATGAAACCTACTTCTAGTGAAGATGCTGTGAAATTATTACAAAGACAGCACTGCGTTTAGAATATTACATAAACTTGTTGGCAAAGCAGCAGCAAGATTTTAGAAGTTTGACTTCAATTTTGAAACAAGTTCGACTGTGTGTAAAATGCTATCAAACAACATTATATGCTACAGAGAAGTCATTTGTGAGAGGAAGAGTCTATTGAGGCAACAGACTTCTTTGTCTTATTTTAAGAAATGGCCACAGACACCCTAACCTTCAAAAACCACCACTGTGATAAGTCAGCAGCCAGCAACATCAAGACAAGACCTTCCCCCAGAAAAAAAATAAATTAAAAAAATAAAAATTACAACTGGAAAGCTCAGATGATGGCTAGAATTTTTTAGCAATAAAATATTTTTATGAAGACATGTACATTGTGTTTTTACATTTAATAGACTACAGTATAGTTTTACATAACTTTTGTATGTACTAGGCAACCAAAAAAATTCATTTGAGTTGCTTTATTGTTATATTACCTTTATTGTAGTGGTTTGGAATTGAACCTGCAGTATCTCCAAGGTATCTCTGTAATAGGAATAATAGAAGCTACCTTAAAAGACTTTTGTGAAAATCAAATATGCAAGGGTATTAGAAGAATGCTTGACGTGTAATATATATTCAGTAAATATCATGTATAACTATTTCAAGCAGATAACCCTCTTTAGGGGTTCTTAAGTGCCTAATATGTGCCAACAAACAGGGTCAGGTAGATAAGGTGTATGTAAGAAAAGTGGATGACTAGGGGCACCTGGGTGGCTCAGTTGGTTAAGTCACTATCTTCAGCTCAAGTCATGATCCTGGAGTCCCAGGATCAAGTCCCACATTGGGCTCCCAGCTCCTTGGGGAGTCTGCTTCTCCCTCTGACCTTTTCCCCCCTCATGCTCTCACTCACTCTCTCTCTCTCTCATAAATATTTTTTTTAAAAAAAGAAAAGTGGACGACTAGAGGTTGCTTTTTTGCAGTACGTCAGTAAGAACTTGATTTAAAGGGACATGAGGAAGAGAGAAAAACAAAAATAATCTCCAGGTGTTGGCCTGACAATGGTACCACTTATTGAGAAAAAGGTATTTGTGAAATAGGTTTCAGAGTCAAAATCAAGCTTGTTTGGTTCTATGTCAAATATATGAATTTATCAAAGTGATGATGACTGGATAAGCAAATTGGGGCTCAAGATAGAGATCACTTTTGGAGAAAGGTTTTCTAGGGGATAATGAAATCATAGGTACATAAAATGACACCATCTAGATGTCAAGTATGCAGAAATTTTCATTGGCTCCTTCAGCATATTTTGTATCAGCTGACTGCCTACATGTACTCTATACCCCACTCTTTCCTCCTTCTTTGCAGAAACAATAAATCTTTCATGTTTTCCCTCTAGAGCCATAAGTCAGCCTGTCAGTTTCTATCTCTGTATTTTTCAAGACAAAGACAGGGCTCTCCTCAAGTCAAGTTTTGATGCCAGTGTGTAATCTTTGCTTTCTTTCTTTTTTTTTTTTTAATTTTGGAAAATATTTTTTTCCCTTTTTATTATTAGTTTGAGAGGTAGAAGTCAGTGATTCTTTGCTTTCTTTGTAGGATGATTCAATGTGTTATGTCTTGTTTCTCTCATTAGAGTATAAACTTCTTGTTAGAAAGAAGATAGTGTAAACTCTTGGACCTGATTTTTTTTCTAATTAACAAAGTATAACCAAAAGTCTAAATTAAACACTTGCTGAAATTTTTCTAAGTGAGCTATGGTTCTCCTTAGGTCATTGTAGTGACTTTGTTTTTATTTCCTTAAATTTCTAGGTTACCATTTTGCTGTCACAAATCATGATATTGGTAATTCTAAAACTCTATTAGCATATACTTAAGTAAATACAGTATTTTACATCTGACAAAAATTTAATGGTATATATATAGGTGTGTATTACTTAGCTAAATAGTCTGTACCCTCAGATAAAACTATAGAATTCAAATTTAGGAAATTAGATAAACAAATTTCAAAATGACTTTCAGTTCAACACTAAAAAGAAATAAGCTATCAAGCCAGGGAAAGACATGAAGGAACCTTAGATGTGTATTACTTGGTCAACTAAGCCAATAGGAAAAGACTACATAAATACTGTATGATTCCAAGTATACCACATTATGAAAAAGACAAAACTGTGGAGACAATGAAAGTATCAGTGGTTGCTAAGAACCAGAGGAGAAGGGGAGAGATTATTGGTGTCATATGAATTTGTTCAAGCACAAAGAAGGTACATCTCATAGAGTGGACCCTAAGGTAAACTATGGAGTTTAATTATATGTCAATGTAGGTTCATCAGTGGTAAAAAAAAAAAAAAAAAAAAAAAAAAAAAGGTAACATTCTGGTGAATGATGCTGATAATGGTGGGAGGTTATGAATATGCGGGGCAGATGGTACAAGAGAAATCTCTGTACCTTCCTCTCAATTTTGTTTTAAAACTAAAACTGCTCTGAACAAAACTATTTTTAAAATGTCTTTCATATTAAATTATTCATTTAACCACTATTTATAATAATATTGCCCTGGGAAATTCAATCTCATGAATTATGTTTTTTTTTTTTAAGCCTTGTTGAAAATTTAGGGTTTTGCACAGAAATGTGAAAATACCACTTTGTATTCTATGTATGCTATGAATAGATTTTTTGACATGTTTTCCTTTCTGTGTCTTTACTGCAGGCTACATATCGAAATCGAATTGTGAGTCAAAGTCTCAGCTCAAGGGACAGAAAAGTAATGCATACTCCCACCGAGGACCGTTTTAGATACTCAGCAGCTGATCAGACGAGCCCCTACAAAAGTAAGACCTGTCAACTATCAAGTCTATGTTTAAGTAATTTCCTGAAGGACAAGGAACTAGTGGAAGTTATCAAACACTCAAGAGGAACTTATGAAACCCTCACATCAGAGGTCACCCAGAATTTACGGGCCACTGTAGGGCAGAATTCTCTGAGGCCAACAGCTAAGATTGAAGGGCCCTCCACATTCTCAGAGAAACCAAAGGACCAAGCTGCTGTGACCCGACAGCATTCGACCTTTACAGGAAGGTTTGGACAGCCGCCAAGAGGGCCAATCTCTTTACACATGTACAGCAGAAAGAATGTTTTTCTTCACCACAATTTACACACCACTGAGCTGCAAACTCTAGGTCAGCAGGATGGATAATTAAATCATCCTATTCCTGTCTCTAAGTAGGATAAGGATGGTTAGTGTTTCTCGTACATAGCTCATGTTTAAATTGTCATATCCTTACTACTTTTTATGTTTAGTTATAAACAAAGAATTGTGCACTTTTTTTTTCTAGAATTAGGGTTCAGGCATGTTAATTGAATTAGGTTTGATAGCCTTGAAGACTTTATTATATATGTGTATAATAAATGGGACCTTCTTATTGGTTTATATAGCCCATAGTTTATTTATCTTATTCAGTCACTGATATGCTTTGAAGTTTCAGAAGGTAATATCGAATAGCACTCTGTTCACTTAATGGTGTTACTGTGAAAATAGATGTGAGGAATAAATAGATAAAGGAACTGTAAAGAATTTTAAATTACATAGTTAATAGAAGGAGAAGATAAGAAGGATTTGAAAGTCTTATATTTGATGTATATTTATTTGAAGAATGAAGCTTGTTTGCATGTAACCTAGAGATGCATCTGTCTCTCTATTACATACATTCAAGCTTATCTTGCCATACTATTAAGGGGAAAATGGCTATTTCTTTTATCCTCTAAGTGTTCAGTTCACACTGGTTCACAAAGGATTTCAGACTGAGTAATTGCTATCCAAATAGAGAATGACAGCTCTGATCTTTGAAAAATTTCGCTTTCCATTCTGTTATGGATGTTGAAGTAGTAGGACATAACACAGTGAGGTGGTAAAGTTGAGTGAATTTTGTCAAATGATGCATAAAGCGTGACATGTTATATTCTGAGTCACTCTCATGGCAATATCAGCATATTTTTTTTTAATCTGAAGGATGGTTCATTCTAAGAAAACTATTTTATTTCACTTTCCTTGTATTTTTAACATTTTTACTTATTTTTATGTATGTCCAATTTTGCTCACAATGTATCAGTTGTTCTAAGTGAGGAGTTGAGGAACAGAAAGTCAGTTTCTTGGTAGCCCAGTATACACGATTATGACAACTCAGTCATCTAGATTTAGAAGAAAAAGTAAATATATGTGAACTTTGGCAGTTTGATCTTAGAAATAAATGTCTCACAGAAATATTTAAAACTTGTTTCACGGGAAACATTTCTCTTTAGCAAACATGGCCTAATATGTTTTATACATAAGTACACATGAGATACATCAGTAAATCTAAATAATTCTTTTATGTTTGATTAATAACAGAACTGTATGCAGCTGTATAACTAACTAAATAAATAAACAAATAGTTTTAAAACAGTAAGAATCAGGGCTGCAATTTTCTTATACAAAGATAAAAGCTAGTAACTTTATTCACATTAGGCATAGTTCCTGAAAATTGAAATTGTCATACCTACCGCATGATCTGTTTCCCTTGCATTCTCTAACAGACAGAATCCATCAGCATGTACAAATGAAATGGATAAAGGGAAATTGAGATAGCAGTTTTAGCATGGCATCTGACTAATCTGCTTAAATTAAAGCTGTGTATGAAATGCATCTCTTAATACAAAAATGGATTTAAGCTCTATCCTTTGGGGAAAAGCCATTAAATTTCCCCCTAGCTTTAACTATTAAACTTTGCTCCATTTTTTACACTTGGATTAAAATTGGTAAGAGTCAAGAGCCTAGTAGAAATGCTTTACTTTTAATTTTGGTTTTTCAAAGGAAGACACATGTGCATTAAGACAAATGTTTGCCACATGTTTTCTTTGTGTGTTTGTAATTCTGCCAAAAGAGGACAACGCACACAGAAATTTGCTTGGCATAATGAGACTGCTATCTAAAATTCCCACTCTACATTAGATGCTATAATATTTATGCAGACATACATTTTGGGCTGGGCAATATTTAAGAAATGATAGAAAAACTATGATTATTAATTGTGGAATTCAGCTTCGTTTGTCCTGAATGTTGGTGTGTGTTGCTAGAGTATTTGAAGTCTGTAAATAAATTAGCACGATCAAATAATCAAGGATTTTTTCCCAGGATATGGAAGAACTATGTATCACAAATAATGTTTTTGATTTGGACTTTTCGAGTTTATAGTTTTATGTTCCTGAGAGATAGACTTTTGAATTATGCTTTGTAAAAATATAGTCTATTTAAGAAAATCTGTCATTTAAAAGACATTTTAAGAGATGTTTTAAACACTAGTATTTTCTTGAAAAATCTTTTTTAAAGCTGAAACATTCAAAAAGAAAACCTGGATTCAACAGTTCAATTTTAAAAGGAGGAGTATTTTTTGGAAATATCATCTTAAAGCTGTTTTGTATCAGTATTTTCAGCATTGTTATAATATTATTTGTAATACTAAGTGTAACTCAGGCCTGGAGAAGTTGTAAGCCCGCGATGCTAGTGTACATCAGTAACTATAAAACTAGGGTCCTTTGTAAGTTCCTCTTGTGTATATATAGTAACTCAGAACAATGGCACGTGGGTATTCTTTCAGCAAACTGATTTCTTTGTATGAAAATCTCTAGTTTTCTAAGGCAGTTCCGTGTATAAAGATGATTTATACATTTCTCCAAGGCGGTACATATCCAAAGACATGACACCAGGGGGAAAAAGTGCTTGTTTTTCTGAGGGAAACAGTTGTCTTTTCTTTCTCTTCCTTTTTCTTTGTGCATGTGTGTGTGTAGCTAAGCTGAAGCAATCTTGTAAAATGTCTGCTGCAAATGTTCTCTTCTGAATTCCGAATGTGTTTTAAAGGACACTTTAGAAGAGAGATTCCTCGAGGAAAAGCTGTTTCCACCTGAAATAAACTGTTGCTGTTTTTGTAATTATTGGAACATGCAACTCTTTCTATGAACTCAGTGATTTTTTTGAGTAATTTTATATGCTAACATAGTCACAGCAAAATTATGAAGTATCTTTTCAACTATTTTTGCTTCTTTGGAGCACCACCGTTTTTGTGCAAATGACACCCTGAAACCGTAGCTGCAAAATGCTCAAGGTATGAATCTATCAGTATCAATATGCTCAGGGTAAGAACCTAGAGAAACCCATTATTCGACTTACTTTTATCATTTTCGAATTGAGATATTTAAAAAAAAAAAAAGCAAGCCTTTAGTCACCATTAAACACTTGTAGACACATCCATACTTCCTGAGCTTAAAACGTTTACAAATGGTCATGATTAATCTGCGTTTATAATCTGTGTTTTCCAAGGCTTAATCCAACCCATGGTCATTATTTCCTGAGTGTTATTGAATTGGAAGTTACTATCACTTTATTATTTATTTATTTATTTATCTATTTATTTATTTATTTTGCCTTGTGTGTGTTTAAGATAATACCTCCCCCTGAAAAGTTGGTATTTTTAAATTATATTTACAGACTACATCCCCGAGATCAGTAACCACATTCCACTTGTCCTCCTGAGAACTTTTTTAGTAATTTAGCTGTTGATGGAACAGTAAGAGCAGTTTATTGGCTGGCAAGTAGTTTTATTCCACATTCAATATCACCTCTCCCATTATCAAAAAGTAGTAATCCAGTACAGTAAGTAACTCGGAATACAGAGTATAATCATAATTATAATCCTATAATTTCAAATTTGTCCCACCTTTTTACCTTTGGAGTTATACAATCCAAATATCTGTAAAACTATGAAGTACTTCCAAAAAGCCTTTAAATTCTATGTGGTTCAAAGTGGAATAAGAAAGGGGAATATCGAAAGGTGCTGTCTGCAATTACCATCCATGTTTCTGAATCACATTCCCCATGGCTGAAGCTTTTCCCTGCATGATAGATCAGTTTAAAGGCAGCACTGATTCATTTATATGAGGATTTTAATTGCATTCTGGGACTTAACTCTAGGCATTATTATCACATCTATTATGTATTTTCTTTCCTTTTTTTGTAGAAGAAACAGGTCAATTATACATCGTGTATTCTTTGGGAATTTACACCTCCTGGAATTTAACCTTTTTTTTTTCTTGTTCATTTTCCATGAGATAACTCTGTAATGCCAACTCTAGGCTATATCTAAAGCCATGACAGGGATATAGAAAATATGAAATGTTTACGCTCTTATGAAAAGCTGAATTACACTGTGTAGGAAAGCAAATAGCCAACTACCAACCAAAGAAGTCTACTCCTCTTACACACATTATCCCCCAATTTTTATTTTTCAAATCTTAATCTGTGCCATGTTCTTTCATCAATAGTCAGAACTACAAGCATATCCATTAACTATTTACAAAGAATTTGATCTTGCTCAGAACCCAGCTGCAGTTCCAAGTAGTATAGGCCAAAAACAGAAGTCAAAGATACACCTTTCTGTTGTGTTACATATGGAAAAGAACAGAAGTAGTATACCCTATTTTAGACCCAGAGAATTTTCCATAAACATTTTGGCATAATAAAAAAATTCCTAATACAGATTGGGTTTCTTCCACCTGAATAAGTGATCTAGAATGTGGGATATCATGATTCTTTCTAGAGAAGTTTCAGTGAAGTCCCCTTAACTTTACTGATTTAATCTAATGAACTTACTTTTTCTTCCTCAACATAAAATTCAAGAAAAGAGGTTCTATATCTTATCACCCTTTCCAAACATCACTTTGTTGCTTTAGTAAACTCAGGTTACATAACAAAATACCATAGACTAGGTGGCTTAATCAGTAGATATTTATTTCCCATAGTTCTGGAAGATGGAACATCTAATATCCAAGTGCCAGCAGTTTCAGTTCCTGGCTTACAGATAGCTGTGTCATTTTCATTATGCCTTCCTCTCATAAGGCCATTAATCCCATCACATGGCCCCAATATCATGATTTCATCTACACCTAATTATTTTCCAAAGGCCCCACCTCCCAATACCATCACATTGGGATTAAGACTTCAAAATATGACTTTAGGGGGAATGCAAAGATCCATCCCATAGCACTAATTTTCATCTTACAACTATGTAGTAAGTTCACTATTTCTTTACTCATTTCATAAATGAGATCAGAAAGGCAGGTAATTTCCCAAGGATACACAACATGTATATTGACCTGGATTCCATAATCCTTGGTCTTTGCTTTTATACTATGCTCTAGACTCCCTCCCAAGCAAGACCACAGAGTAGGCTCTCAGAGTGGCCAGTGCTCCCAAGGAAGCAGAGTGACTCAGGCAAGTATGTGCTGCCTCATTCTCTTTTGCCCTTACAATTCCATTGATATTGCTAGGGAAGATCTTATGAGCAATGATCTATTTTAGTAAAAAGCTACTTACTCAAAAGCACTTTTAAAAGAAAGTATTGAAATTTAGATCAATAAATATAGAATCCTGAGAGGAAAGCACTTATTGTATTTCCAGGTTGTCTACTAGACAATCTGACATCCCAAATTTCTTTTTTTGGAGGCAATTGGCAAAAACACTGATGTAATTTCAAGTTTTTTTAAAGGAGAGGGCCAATAAAGTACCTAACATAAGGAAAACATACAGTAGATGAAAAATAATGTAGTTAACAGATTATCTTATTTCTTTCCTTCATTATCTGAGGCTAACGATACAGATATCATTGAATTTGATACTTTCGTGTTGCCTTATATACATATGAAAAGAATATCTTTATAAAATTAGTTTGGATATTTCCATGTAGGGAGAAAAATTACCGCTGATTCAAAGTTTCTTAAATATTTGGAAGGAATTAAAATAAAATGGGAAATGTAAATTTATTCTTCCTAAATTTTAAATAATATACATTCTATAGTTAATCATATACCTAAATAATGGTCTGAATAAAAGGTAATCCTATAGTTAGTCATCTCTGCCAAAATCTTATTTTAAGAAATGCAAAATAATTTGAATATTAGCTAGACCCTATTTTTAGAGGGAAGAGAAACTATTTGAGGTGTTCTAATATACATGGGCCTGAGATTAACAGCATAACAATGCTTTCTATTCTCTAAAACTAAAAATTTAGTGAAAAAGATAATAGCTAATTATTCCAGAAATTCAAATTTCTAGTAATATTGAATGCCATCGTATAATTTCTTTTGTGGCTCTTGATTTCCCATTAAGGGCAGTGATGTTATTTAGTGGAAATGTCACCATTTCACTACTATTCTGAGAAAAAATCGATACACTTAAGCATTGTGATTTAAAAATATGCATACTCCCTGTGCAAAATAAAATTTAAAACAATACGTTGTGTCGTACCTATTTTCATTATATTAATTTGCCTTAGTGATAGATTGATTTACATGTGTAGTCACACTATGCATAAAGCAATATGATTTCTAGATTCTTGAAAGTTGTGATGATTGGCAAGAGGCAAATCAGCCACATTTCATCAGTCAATTGATTTGATCTCTATTTCCACTTCCCTTGCCGCTGGGCTTTTCTTAGTTCTTGATACCAACTAATAAAGTGCACTATCCCAGGGACCATTGGGAGATTATGATACTATCATTCCATTTCAATTTGTGTGTGGAATCTTTTCATTCTGTTTATACTCTTTATCTTCATTTTTTACAACTGGTCACAATAAAAAAAATATACCTTACAATGTCTTGACTTTATAATTTGAAAAACCTTGTTTTATCAATTCTATGTGTTTTGTAGTAACAGAAAAAATACAAAATCTTCTAAATTCTGTCTCTGTCTGTTTCTCTCCCCCCCCACACACACGAGTTTTCTAAAATGGCTGGAAGATGGATGATTCAGAACATTTGAAATAGTGAATGAGTATGTATCCATTTGGCATCCATACTAGCCAACAGGGAAGAACATGCATTAAAAATTCTGTTGCAATGCCTTGAAAGCATACCTTAACATTTTATGTTTAAACTTATCAGATATTCTCTACAGGCTCACAACTTCAGAATAAATGGTGCTCCTCTGTTGTCTGCTCTTCTGTAATGTGATTTCAAAAAGCTGAAATGAAACGTGATATATTTTATAATTTATGTGTAATATGGCCTTATGATTTAAGACTCAATCCATTTTTTCTAACCACAGGAAGAATTTTTCTTTGATTCTGCACTGTATTTTCTATATAAAATGTCAAGAAACACTGTATTGATTATTTTTTTATTAAATTACTGAAGGTATCAAATTTTAGGGGTTATTTTGAAGACTTTATTAGACCTCATAAACTCTACTTCCATATTCTGGTGGTAATCATTTACAAACCCCTTTTTTATTATTATAATCAATCAGCACTATTTGTGGATGAATTATACAGCTATTTCCCTTTAAATTTCAATAGAAAGTTATCATTTAAAAATGTTTAAAATGGAATATTATGTACATAAGGCTTATTATACATTCTTTCAAATATTCTCATTTTAATCTTATTTTAAATGGCTCTAATACATCTCATTCCATTTTGTGTTATTATTTCTCTAATATAATTAACACTTTGTCATTTGTGGACAGATTATCAGAATAGGCATCACAGAACAAAATATATGGAAGTGACACAAGTGAATATTATGGCTAAAATAAGGTTTAAAAATTAGATCACATTTTAGAAGATGACTATGAAAATTAAAACCAGCCTTTATACAGAAAGTTAGCTTCAGATAATAATTTAGTCCAGGGTAGTGCTTTAGTTATAGCTATCAACCCAGACTTTCACAAGAGGAGAGTACTGGTTTACTTAAAGGCTTTACTTATAATACACTGGTAATCATATGACCAAAACAAAATCAAAACCCCAATAAAATGGTATTAGAAGATGTTTTTACAAGCTGTGACTCACTGCTAGGGTTTGAGTTAATTTTGTTTCTTCCTTCATGGGTTCTTATACATGAAAAAAGAAATATTTAAATTAAGTTTAATTTTTAAATAGCAACCATATTTAAGGTATTCTTAGCTCTTACACCACAGCTTGCACTCTGCGTTTTATTTTTTCTATCAAAGGAGTGCTGGATAGAAAAAAATATATATACATATAAATCCAGTCTCAAATTTTGGCAAACAGTGAAATGTAACCATATCGTGGAAGTTTAAACTGGTGCCATGTTTCAACTAAATGGCTGATTTTAAAGTGTCTAGAATGGATGCAGTAGGTCAGAGGCTAAGAGGTTTATCCATAAACAAACAGATGACTAAAAAGTGTGTCCTAACAGCTTTTAAGTCCAAGTAACATTTAACACTAGTAAATGTGATAAAATTATAGCACCTTTTTACTGGCCATTACCACTGTTTTTAAAGTTCCTATTTTAGAATATTTTTTGGTGAAGAAACTATGTTTAATCTACAATATTTCCATGTTGCTAAAAACTACAAATTTAAATATTTCAAACCATATATTGAAGGATTGCTTCTTACTAGGTAAGAATTCCTTGTAGGGCTTGCCTCTGTCAAAGCCTATCAACCCAGGAGACCTGATGATGATGATGATGGTGGTGATGCTAAGAATGATGATTAAACAATAACAACAACAATAAACAATAACAAAAAACACTGCATTGAGAGAAATCTCTAGCAAATTATCATTAGAAATTCTATCAAAACCTCTGGAATTTTCAGATTTTTCATTGATTTTTTTTATGATCCCATTTTCCAAACATTGTGATAATGGATGAATTCATACAAAAACATTGAAATTCCTGGATTCTTAAAAATATTTTTAAACACAGGAAATTTTATCTTTAATGTCAGGTTCTCTGGCTACTATATCAAGTTTTACTCAATGTTTATCTTGCTGAAGATAAGATTATGTCCAATCATGATGAGTTTGCTACATATTTTAAAAAGGTTTCAAGCTTTCACAGAACTTTATTTTTTAATATATTTAACACACACACACACACAGAAACTTTCTCTGTGCTACTTCATTATCTGTTAAAAACAAAATTCAGGGGTGCCTGGGTGGCTCAGTTGGTTAAGCGACTGCCTTCAGCTCAGGTCATGATCCCGGAGACCCGGGATTGAGCCCCACATCAGGCTCCCTGCTCGGCAGGAAGCCTGCTTCTCCCTCTCTCACTCCCCTGCTTGTGTTCCCTCTCTAGCTGTGTTTCTCTCTGTCAAATAAATAAAATCTTTAAAAAAAAATTCACTGGAATGCTTGCTAAAATGTAAAAAATTTATTGACTTTTAATACTAATATGTTATGGTGAACAGAAACCACTGCCTCTTACCAGATTTGGTAATAGAGATGACAGAAAAATGTCACATGCTTAACATTTGAGAAGTATGTCATATAAAAAAACAGAAACACAAATGGCTGAAGTCCTTGCTATTTTTTTTATTATACTGTAAAGAGTCAAGATGTTCCAATTATTTCTCTCCAATAATTCCTTAATGATACAGAAGTCTTATAAATTACCTCCTATTCAGCTTTTCCTCAGTGTGTGCATGAAAGCCTTAAAGCTTATATTAGTAATAATAGATAATCAATTTTCCACTGAAATTTCTGATGTTGAAAGACCTTCCTCCATGCTTTGTGGCAGGTTAAAAAAATAAACTCAATATAAGAGACATAAGATTTAAAATTAATAAAGTTGAATTCATTTAGAAGAATTATCTACATGAAAACATTTTTTTAAATTAAGGACAACTTTGGTATTCCTGAATAAAACCATTCTGTTAACATTATTTCATTATGTGCCTAAGCAGATGTGTTCTTGTATATGCAACCCACCTAAATGTTGGTTCCCTACCATCTGTCAAATTGTGTGTTCCACAGTTAAGATGTAAAAACAAAATGACCATTTTCCTATATGCAAGGTATTTAAATATATGTTTCATTTAGTCACATAAAAGAGTCCTAGTAGTAATATAACAGGGTTAGGAGCCATATCTAATGGCCTGAAATAGATTATTATTAATTTTAGTAATGTCTAAAAGTTACAGTGTGATATTCTATATATGCAAGCCCTATACTAAGTACTTACAGGGATATTTTTATTTAATCCTCACAATAAGCCTATTGGTAGATATTTATATTATACTTCCTCTTTTACCTTTCAGAACACTAAGCATTAGGAATTTGTCCCAAGTTACATGGTCCGTCAGAGGCTCAGATGGCTGCTCTAACAGACAGTGCCATTCTATATAGACAGAGCAAAGAGTAAAATGTTTTCTTCCAGAGTTATTAAGTATTTATAAATCTAAGCAGTCATCTTATATTTTAAATGGAGGTTTGAGATAGAAAAATAGCATTACTGTCAGTTATTCTAGTACTAACTTACATATGTAGCATAGAAAAAATGAACATTGAATATAGATTTGTAGAAATAACTCTGATTCTTGGCTATATAACTTAGTATTTATAAAGAATTAGCAAAATTATTGAATTCTGTAAATCTTAACAAGGTTGCAAGGCAAACAGCAATCCTGAAATATATAAATAGTAAACCTAAAGTCATAACCCAAATCAGTTTACCCAGGGCAGACACCACTGAAGAGATAAACTGATAGAGACACTTAAGTAGTAATTTTAATAAATTGCTGGAATTTGAGTATATACGAGCATCATGTAAGAAACTAAGATCACAGCCTTGGGTAGAGCTCACACTTTCATGGATTTTACCTTCAGGAAATCTACCAAGTTTTAATGGTGAAAATCCCAGAATGATCTCTTTCTAGTTCCATATGGGGAGAAGAAGAATCCCTGAGAAATATGTGCAGAGAATTCTCCTTAAAAGCCCACTCTCCATGGAAAAAACTTTACTGGAAATTTATACCATCTGTGGGAAGGACATTTCTCCCACTCAATCCTCTCTAGCTTTTCTGTCTTAACTTAAGGGGTGGAAAGAAGCTAAGAATGTGTGTAAAGGTCGCAGCCCCAGTGACAAAGGACTGAGATTGCATCATAAAACTTTAGGTTTCTCGGGGCGCCTGGGTGGCTCAGTTGGTTAAGTGACTGCCTTCGGCTGAGGTCATGATCCCAGAGACCTGGGGTTGAGCCCCACATCGGGCTTCCTGCTCAATGGGAAGCCTGCTTCTCCCTCTCTCACTTCCCTTGTTTGTGTTCCCTCTCTCGCTGGGTTTCTCTCTGTAAAATAAATAAATAAAATCTTTAAAAATAAAACCAAAACCAAAAACTTTAGGTTTCTCCTCTCCTGCAATTTGCCACTATACCAGTAGGGCTCCAATGTTAACAGTGACTCTCTGAAGAAAAGTAGTTACAGAAGCCAAAGTCAACAAATGAGACAAAAACAAGGACACTAGAGGAATTTGAAGACTCTGGCACTTATAGCCATAGAAAACATAAATACAGGACAATCTTAGCTAGATTAACATAAAAACCTCATACTATCTCAATTCTTTTTTTTTTTTAATATTTTATTTATTTGACAGAGAGAAACACAGCCAGAGAGGGAGCACAAGCAGGGGGAGTGAGAGAGGGAGAAGCAGGCATCCCACCTAGTAGGGAGCCCAATGTGGGACTCAATCCTGAGTCTCCGGGATCATGACCTGAGCTGAAGGCAGTCGCTTAACGAACTCAGCCACCCAGGCACCCGCACGCTATCTCAATTCTTATTACACAACACATCATATTTAAGGTCTAGTCAGTTTAAGCCACTAAAACAACATTACAATATAAGTTGTTTAATCAAAAGCACAAACTTATTTGTCATTAGATTCTGGAAGTCTGAGATCATGGTATCAACATGATGGGTTTATGGTGAGAACCCTCTTCCTGTTCACAGATGGCTAACTTCTCGCTCTATTCTCACATGATGGAAAGAGCAAGAGATCCCACAAGGGTCTGTTTTATAAGGGCACTGATTTCATTCCAGAGGGTTCTCCTCTTATGACGTACTCCCCTCCCACAGATCACATGCCCCTTCCTAATACTATCACATTGGGAGGTAGGATTTTACCATATGAATGGGGAAGGGCACAAACATTCAGTCCATAAATTTAGCTTTCAACTAAAAATGACAAGTCATGATAAAAAGCAAGAAAAACTGTCTGAAGAAACAACAACAACCACAAAAAAGCAGGAAAGACTCAGTTATAACACAGATTTTGGTATTATCAGTCAATTTAAACTAACTATGATTAATATCTTGAGGACTCTAAAAGGAAATGTAGACAAGCTTCCAGAATAGAAAAATAAACAGATGTAGAAACTCCAAAAAAGATTCAAAGGACAATGCTAAAAGTAAATAAAATAATGGAGTGATGTCACCAAAATGGCAACATAGGTCATTTCTAACTTTGCTTTCCTTGAAGAGAACTAACAACTACTCTTGGATTGGAGCATCACTGAGAGAATACTAAAAATTGGGAGTGAGATTGAGACTCACAGAGACCAAGACAAACTGCATTAGAAGAATGAAAGGAGTAGCTACCCATTGATAACATTGCCCCTAACCCTCCCAGGCTAGTCCAGAGTCTTGCAACAAAGTCTCCCCTGAACCTATTTTTCCTCTAATGGGAAGAGTGGTGGGTGACATCCAACACCCTCAACATTGGGGTCACTTTGTGGGAGGCCCTACTCTGTTTTCATTCCTTCCAGGGATGGCAGTGATATCTATATGCTCAACCACTGGACATCTGATTAAAACTGAGAAGAGGGAAGGACTTCCAAAAACAAATACTTGGGTCTTAAATGGCAGTTCCTACTTGCAGGGTCCAAGTAGTGATTCCTACCAGTGGCTTTGCTTATCTGCAAAGTCTGGATATTGTTGCAGTCTGACCTGGGAATTCAGTAGATTGTAGGTCTGCCCAACTTGGGTCTCCAAAAGAAAAGTTCTGCTGACTCTGGAGACTGATCTGCCAACACCTGGACAGAAAAGTCATAACCCCACCAATTGCATACTATGGCTCTCAGCTGGCCCCCATCAAAACCATAAAGCATATTTGGAAAAATTGGGGCGTTGCCTGAAATGGGCCTTTCCACTCCCACTGTGGTAGAAGCCAGTCATAATCTTTCCTCACACCATCTCCCCAGCACCTCAGTGCTGGGCTCCAAATCCCATTTGACAGGAAATGTTGGTAAGAACATGGAGAAACTACGTAACCCAGCAACTCTTGAGTGTAGAGATAGAAACAGAAATTCTAGAGTTGGGGAACTCAATAAATAAGATGAAGAATGCATTAGAAACTATTGGAAATAGAGCAGATTAGATGCAAGAGAGAATAAATAAGCTTGAAGACTGAAATACAGAAGAGGGAGAGAAAACTGAGACTTTTTTAAAAGCAAAGAAACTCTATGATAACTGACTCCATTAGAAGAGCCAATTCAAGAATCATGGGTATAAATGAAGAAGAGAGGGAGAAGGAAGCAGAGAGCATATTTAAAGGAATAATAGCTGGGGAAGAAACTGAATATAGAAGTCCATGAAGTTAATAGAACACCTTGGTATCTCACCACTAAAAAACCTCCTGTGTTAACACATTATATTAAAACTATCAAAAGTCAACAATACAGAAAGAATTTTAATAAAGGTATCAAGAGGGGATAAAAGACAGTAACCTACAAAAGAATCCTCATTAGACCATTGGCAGATTTCCAGCAGAAACTCTACAGGCCAGGAGACAGTGGAATGATATACTCAAAGTATTTAAAGATTAAAAATTACCAGTCAAGAATACTTTATCCTGCAGTTATCTTTCAGATATGTTGGAGAAATAAATGCCTTCCCAAACAAATAAAAGCTAAGGGAGTTTACCACCACTTGACCTGCCTTACCAGAAATGTTGAAAGGAGCTCTTCAAACTAAAACAAAAAGACAAAAGTACACAAAAGTCTGATTAAGCTGACAGTCAATTAGGATGCCCTAACTCTTTTCAGAACAGCATATTAAACTCTTAACAATTGCATAAAGGTTAAAGGAAAAGAACATTAAATATAACTATAGCTGCTACAACTTTGTAACAAAATCAAAGCATAAAAAAGATAATCAGTGACATCAAAAATATAAAAAGAGTTTAAAAAAAGAATACTTTATAGAAAAATAAAGGTAAATTGTTATCAGCAGAAAATGTACTATTCATGTTTTTAAGTGCTATTTAATCTAGGAGATGTTTCATTATACCTCATAATAAGCACAAAGCAAATACTTAGAACATAGACAGAAAACATAAAAAAAGGAGACTGAGAAAATCACTATGAAAACCATCACCTTACAAAGATAGAAGGAGGAGGAAAAACAATGTAGAGACAAAATAACCAGAAATCAAGAGATAAAGTGGCAAGAGTAAATTCTTCCTATCAATTATCAGCCCCAAATTTAAATAAACTGAACTCATGAATCAGGGCTCCTGGGTGGCTCAGTGGGTTAAAGCCTCTTGCCTTCAGTTCAGGTCATGATCTCAGGGTCCTGGGATCGAGGCCTGCATCAGGCTCCCTGCTCAACAGGGAGCCTGCTTCCTCCTCTCTCTCTGCCTGCCTCTCTGCTACTTGTGATCTTTCTCTGTCAAACAAATAAATAAAATCTTAAAAAAATAAACTCATGAATCAAAAATAGCTAGATGGATTAAAAAGCAACAGCCAACTATGTGCTGCCTATAGCAGACTCATGTTAGCTCTAAAGACACACATAGGTACAACATCAGAGAATGGAAGACAATATTCCCAAGTAAATGGGAACCAAATGATGACAGGTATAACCATAATTATCAGACAAATATATTTCAAGCCAAAAAGTATAACAGGACACAAAGGTCATTATATACTGATAAAGTGGCCAATACATCAAGAAGATGTAATCATCATAAATATATATTCTCTCAACACACAAGAACTAAAATATTTTAAGCAAGCACTAACAGATCTTAAAGAAGAAATATACAACAATACAATAATGTTAGTGGACTTCAATACCCTACTATCAGCAATGGATAGATTATCCAGACAGAAAATTAACATAACAACATTAGAGTCCAACCACACTTTACAGCAAATGCACTTAATAAACATATCCAGAACATTCCAAACAACAGCAACAGAATACATATTCTTCTAACAGGAACATAGAACATTCTTAGGGATAGATCATATAATAGGATGCAAAGAAATTTTAGCAAACTTAAGAAGACTGAAATCATACCAACTACCTTTTTTGACCACAGTGGTCAGAAACTACATGACATCAACAAGAGGAAAGTGGAGAAGAACTACCAGATATGTTGAAACTAACCGAAAACACTTTTAAACAATCAATAGGTTGAAGAAGAAATAAAAAAAAAGTTATCTTGAAACAAATGAAAATGAAAATACAGCATATCAAACACTATGGAATACAGAAATAGCAGTTCTGAGAAGAAATTTTATAACAGAAAATGCTTATAATAAGAACTTAGGAAGATCTCAAACAACTTAAGTACACCTCAAGGAATTAGGATGATGATGAAGAATGAATGAATGAAAGGAAGAAGGAGGAGGAGGAGGGAGGGAGAAAATTAAGTCCTTAGTTAGTAAAAGTAAGAAAATGACAAAATAATAGAAAACAATCCCTAATACTAAGCGTTGGTTCTTTGAAAAGATAAAAAATATTGGGAAATCCGTAGCTAGAATAAGAAAAAAGGGAGGAGACTCAAATACAATTAGAAATTAAACTGAAGACATTACAAATGATATTAAAGAATAGAATCATGAGACTACTATGAATGATTACATGCCAAAAAATTATATAACCTTGAAGAAATAGACACATTTCTAGAAATATACAACCTACCAAAACTGAATAAGGAGAAATAGAAAATCTCAACAGACCAATAACAGGAAATTGAATCACTAATCAAAAATAAAAAATCCCAACACTGGAAACTCCAAGACTAGATTGCTTCACTGGAGAATTCTACTAAACATTTAAAAGAGAATTAATAACAATTTTTCTCAAACTCCTCAAGAATATAAAGAAGCAAGTAATACTTCCAAACTCAGCATTACCTTGATATCAACCAAATAAGGACATCAGAAGAAAAAAGAACTATATACCAATATCATTGATAAATATAGATAAAAATATTTAGTATTAGCAAACTGAACTCAAGAACACATTAAAAAGATAGAACAGAACCAAGTGGGATTTGTCCCTGGGATGCAAGAATGGTTCAACACACTCAAATCAATGAATATAAAGCAGCAGATCAAGAAAATTAAAAATATAAATCACATGATCATCTTAAGAGACACACTAAAAGTATATGACAAAATATAGCATCCTTTCATGACAAAAACCTTTAACAGATGGGGTATAGAAGAAACATACCTCAACATAATAAAGGCCATATACAACAAACCAGCAGCTAACATTATATTCAACAGAAGGAAATTGAAAGTGTTTTTTCTAAGATCAGGAACAAGGCGAGGATACCCATTCTTACGACCCCTATTCAATATAGTACTGGAAGTCCTATCCAGAGCAATTAGGGCAAGCTAAATAAATAAAAGTGTCCAGATCAGAAATAAAAAGTTAAATGTTGCAATTTTCTCATTGATATGGATCTTGGCAATAATTTTTCAGGCACAATATCAAAAGTATGAACAACAAAAGCAAATGTCAACAAATGGGACTACATTAAACACAAAGCTTCTGCAAACAAAGAAACAACAAACAAAATCAAAGGTCAAACTATAGCATGAGGGAAAGTTTTTGCAGACCATATGTCAAATAAGGAAATAATGTCCAAAATAACATATACAACTTAATAACAAAAAGCAAAAATCTGATTTAGAAATGGGCATAAGAACTAAATAGAAATTTTTTCAAAATAAAAATGGCCAATTAGCACGCAAAAAGATGCTTAATATCATGACTATCCTCAAGAAACAACAGGTGCTGGCATGGAGGTGGCAAAAGGGGAAATTTTATACACTATTGGCAGGACTGTGAATGAGCCCAAACACTAGGGAAAACAATATGGAGTTCCCTCAAACAATTAAAAGTAGATCTTCCATTCAACACAGGAATTCCACTTCTGGGTATATACTCAAAAGAAAAAAATCAGGATTTAGATGAGATTTATGCACTCCCATGTTTATTGCAACATTATTCACAATAGTCAAGATATGAAAACAACCCAAATGTCCATTAGTGAATGAATGGATAAAGACGTGGTATATATCACAAGGAAATATTATTCAGCTATGAGAAAGGAGGATATTAATGCCATTTTTGACAACATTAATGGAACTTGAGCATATTATGCTAAGCAAGATAAGCCAGAAAGAAAAAGACAAGTTCTGTATGGTAACATTTGTATGTGGAATCTATAAAAGTCAAGCTTTTAAAAACAGAGCAAAATGTTGTTACAAGTCAAAGAAGGGAAGATTGATGGCATTTAAAGGTACAAACTTGTAACAAATATTAAGACACAGAGATCTAATGCATAATGTAATGAATACAAACAATAGTATTACTATAATCATGCAATATGATAAATATCACATGAGCAATGATGCTGTAATATATAAATGGATCAAAATAACATTCCATACATCTTAAACTTATAATGTTGCATGTCAAATTTATTTAATAAAAATATTATTTTTGTTTTATTTTTATTTGTCTACACCCAATGTGGGGCTTGAAGTCATGACCCTGAGATCAAGAGTCACATGCTCTCTAGACCCAGCCAGCCAGATATCCTAATAAAAATATTTTTAAATGAATTCATAATGAGCTTCTTTTAAAAATTTAGTGAATTACAAGAACAGACACAAACAACTAAATGGAAGTGAGGAAACAATACATGGAAAAATGAGAAAATTAACAAATAGAAACATTAAAAAAAGAAATCTTAGAACTGAAAAATACAATAACTGTACTGAAAAATTCAATAGAGAATTCCAAAAGCAGCATTGATCATGCAGAAGACTCAGACACCCAGAAGATATGGTCATTGAAATTATCCAGTCAGAGAAATAAAAAGAAAGAAGAATAAAATAAAGAGTGAAGGCCTATGGGAATATTGGACACAATTAAAAGAAACAATAAACATTCACAGTATGAAAATTTTCAAAAGGAGAATAGAAAGTGACAGAAAGTATACTTAAACCCATAATGGTTGAACACTTCCCAAATCTGGGAGAGAAGTGTACATCCAAATCCAAAAGGTCAAAAAGACTTCAAATAGGCTGAACCCAAATCGGGCTACAACAAGACATAATAAAATTAAATTGCCAAATGTCATAAAGAAAGAATTTTAAGCACAGCAAAAGAATATTGAGAAGTTACATATAAAGGAACCTGCATAAGGCCATTTGGGGATTTCTCAACAGAAATTTCCCAGGCCAGAAGAGAATAGGATGAAATAGTCAAAATATTGGGAGGAGGGGGAAACTGTCAACCAAGAATACTATACCTAGTGAAAATATACTTCAGAAATGAAGATAGAATAAATATTTTCCTGAACAAACAAAAGCAATTCTAAGAGAGACGTTCATAGCAATAAACACCTATATTAAGAAGATGCCAAATAAACAACATAACTGTACATCTTAAGGACTGAGAAAAACAAATGGAATCCAAAGTTAGCAAAATGTAGAAAATAGTAAAGATTTGAGTAGAAATAAATGCAATAGAGAGCAGGGAAAAAAATAGAAAGGATGAATCAAACTAAAAGTTGGGTCTTTGAAAAGATAAAATTGACAAAACTTCACCTAGACTAACCAAGGGAAAACAAAGATAACCCAGATCAACAAAATTATAAGTGAAAAAGGAAACCTTACAACTGATAGCACAGAAATATAAAGGATCATAGGAGGTACTGTGAACAACTATATGCCAACAAAGCAGACAAGCTAAAAAATATTGTAACATTTTTAGAAATAAACAAACTACAGAAAGAAATACAGTCTCCATAGACCAATTCCTATAAGGGAATGGAATAACTAATCAAAAATCTCCCCATGAAGAGAAACCCAGGACCAAATGGCTTCATGGTCAATTTTGCCAAACATTTAAAGAATTAATGTCAATCCTCCTTAAACTCTTCAGAATATTGAAAAGGAGGAACACTTCTAAAGTCATTTTAGAAGGCCAACATCATCCTACTACCAAAGCTAGAAAATGTCACTACCAGGAAGGAAAAACAATATCCCTGATGAATATAGATGTAAACATTCTGAATGTTTATCAGTATATCAGCACATTGAGAAAAAAATTGTTTACCAAATTCATCAGCACATTGAGAAAAAAATCGTTTACCATGATCACGTTGGATTTATTCCTGGGATAGAAGGATGGTTTGATATATACAAAGCAATGTGATACATTATACTAATTAAAAAAAAAATCCAAAACCCTATAACCATAACAATAGACACACACACACACACACACACACACACACACAATTTGGTAAAACTGAACATCTGTTCATGATAAAAACAACAAATTGTGTATAGAAGAGTCACCTCAATATAATAAAGTCCATATATAATAAGTCCACAGGTAATATTATACTCTATGGTTAAAGTTTGAGATGTCACCAAAATTTTATATCTAATCAGTAAATTCAGTTAAGTTGCAGGCTATAAAATTAACCTACAAATATTGGTAGTGTTTCTATAACTTAACAACAAATTATCTGAAAAAATAAATAGAACTATCCCATTTATAGCAATATGGAAAGCACTAGAATACTTTAAGATTAATTTAAACAAAGAGGTGAAAGTTCTCTAATTTGAAAACTGTAAGACATTAATAAAAGAAATTGAGACCAGAAAAAAACGGAAATATATTCTGTGTTTATGGATTGGAAAAATTTATGTCCTTAAAATATCCATACTACCAGAAGCCTATTATAGATTTAATTCAATCCCTCTCAAGATTCCATTTTTTCCCCAGAAGGAAAAAAAAATACCCCTAGGATTTATATGGAACCACAAAAGACCCTGAATAGCCAAAGAAATCCTAAAAAAGAATAAAGTGGGAGGCATCACACTTTGATTTCAAACTATGCTACAAATCTAGAGACATTGAAATTCTCAGAAAACTAGATGAATAAAACAGAATCAAGAACCTGAATTAGGGGCACCTGGGTGGCTCAGTTGGTTAAGTGATTGCCTTCGGCTCAGGTCATGATCCTGGAGACCCTGGATTGAGCCCCACATCGGGCTCCCTGCTCAGCAGGAAGCCTGCTTCTCCCTCTCTCACTCCCCCTGCTTATGTTCCCCCTCTAGCTGTGTTTCTCTCTGTCAAATAAATAAAATCTTAAAAAAAAAAAGAACCTGAATTAATCGCAAGCATATATGTTAAACCAATATTTGATAATGAAGCCAAGAATACACAATAGAGAATAGACTCTCTTCAATTAATGGTGCCAGGAAGATTAAATAGTCACATGTAAAAGTGATATTTTATACCACTCATAAAAATTAAAAGGGATTAAAGGCTTAAATGTAAGACCTGAAAACATGATACTGTAGAAGAAAACAAAAAAATTCCTTGACAGGGGTCTTGGCAATGATTTTGTGAATATGATCCCCAAAACATAAGCAACAAAATAAAAAACAAAACAAGTGGGACAAGATCAAATTAAAAAGTTTCTGCACAGCAAAACAAACCATCAGCAAAGTTAAAAGACCACCCATGGAATGAGAAAAAAATATTTCTCAAGTGATATATCTGATAAAGGCTTAATATCCAAAATATATAAAGAACACATATACCTCAATAGAAAAAAAATCCCAAATAAAAAAAATGGGCAAAAGATCTGAATAGACATTTCATCAAAATAAATATATAAAAAACCAATAGGCACATGCAAAGACACTTAAGATTAGTGAAATGCAATTCAAAACACAATGAGATATTACCTCACATCTGTTAGAATGGCTATCATCAGAAAAAAAAGAGTTAACATTGCTGGCAAAGATGTGGAGAAAGGGAACACTTGTGCATTATTTGTAGATTTGTAAATTAATACCGTCATTATGGAAAACAGTATGGAGGACCCTGAAAAATTTAAAAGTAAAACTACCATATGATCCAACAATTACACTTCTGGGAATAATCCAAATGAAATGAAAACATCAACTTAAAAAGATGTCCACATCCCCATGTTCTTGGCAGCACCATTTACAGTAGACAAGACATGAAAATAACGTGTGTCCCTCAATGAATTAATGGATAGGAAAGCTGTGATGTGTGTGACAGACACACATATATGCGCACACACACAATGGAATCTTTTTCATCCACAAAAAAAAATGAGAAAATTCTGCCATTTGTGAAAACATGGACAGAATCTGAAGGCTCTATGCTAAATAAAGTAAGTCAGAGAAAGACAGGTACTGTAGGATCTCACTTATGGGTGAAATCTTAAAAAAAGAAGAAAAACAAAAACAAAAACAAATTCAGAGAAGTAGATCAAATTGTGTTTACCAGAGTGAGGGCTGGGGAAAGAGGAAGTAGAGAAAATGGTGAAAGGTGTACACTTTTAGTTTTGAGATAAGAAAGCACTAAGGATGTAATACACAACAGATGATGATAGTTAACACCATTGTAGATTATGAAAGTTAGGACAGAAAATCCCAAGTTCTCATTACAAGAAAATTTTTTTCCTTTTCATATTGTATCTATATAAGATGATGCATGCTAACTAACTTACTGTGATATTTTCATAATATATTTAGTCAAATCATTATGCTTTACTCCCTATATGGTGATGGAGGAACAAATTTTCCAGTTAACTGACAGTGACAGAAGAAGAGGAGAGTGAGCTTAGGAAATCATTCTGGAAAAGAAGAGAGCAAGGAATACCCTTTACATATGTAAAAAAATCCAGCAAAGAATACAGATACACTGCCACATCTCCAGTGCTTGCCACTCAACCAGGGTTCCATAGAATCCTAGAGTTCTGTAAGATGTCAGTAAATGTTCTTCAGGAGATAGTGATTGGAAAAAAATACATGTTTCTTTTTTTCTTTGTTAGTATGACATATTGTATGATGCTAACACCTGCAATGATTATAGTGACTTAACCCCATTAGTAGTTTGTAAGTGGTTTTTTTGGTTCTCTAATCAATGGGTGGTAGAACCATGATTATTTGATTGAGTTCATTCTCAGATTTTGATATACTAGAGATAGAACAATAGGTTTAACAGAGAGGTGAGCATTGTAAATTTGACTGTTGAACACTTTGGGGTTTAGGGTGTCCTGATCTCCCTGGGTAAGTGAGAATCCATGTATAAATATTGACTCCCCTAAAATGACAGCCTACTGTTGGCCAGAAGCCTTATTGATAACAAAGAGTTGATTAACATGTATTTTTTATGTTATATGTATTATATACCATATTCTTACAATAAGGTAGAGAAAAGAAAATGTCATTAATAAAATCATCAGAAAGAGAAAAACATTTATGGCAATATGCTGTATCAACAAAAATCCACATATAAGTGTATGCACATAGTTCAAACCTGTGTTGTTCAAGAGCCTACTGTATTGCACAAAGGAGAACGTGCAGATGGGTAGCATCAGCTTCTCTCTTATAAATTATCTTCCTGATCTCTTCTACAAATAAGTTCTCTCAGTCTAAGCAAAGAATCAGGAGGAAAGTTCATTCTAAAGCTGGAAGTTTTATGTGCTTCTGATCATCTATCCTTTTCTACTTTTTTGTAAATATTACAATAAGTGGAATGCACTGGTCAGAATTGAAACATTTTGTCAAAGTTTTATATTTTTGTGATCTCTTTTGGCTATTCTTATTATATCTGTTTTATTCTATTCTGCTTTGTATTTCCTTTGCATTTGCATTAAAAAAGTATGCTTAAAAATAAAAGTATGCTTAATGGTCCAATGAGACAATTTGTGAAAACATAAAAACAAGAGGATTCTAATCTTGTCCTAGGGTTGAGATCTGATAAATTTAATGATGAATGATTGCACAATTGTTTGAATATACTGAAACCCACTAAATTGAATACTTTTAAAGGTAAAGTTTATGGTATGAGAATTATATCTCAATAAAGTTCTTATCTAAAAATTTATGATGAATTATAAACTTTTGATTTATTTTACTGTACTACCGCTATAAGGGACGTGTACACAAAAAATGCCATGTTTATAATGAGCTGCTTATGGATTTGTACTGCATGGACTGAGATGATAATTTAAATTATCTTATTTCACTTTATGCTGTATGTGGGAAACAACTTAAAAATACAGCAACATCTCCAGAAAAATGGAACATTTAACTACAAGACACAAGAATTCAATATATTAAAATTTAATATATCCCATGTGCCAAGAGAATCAAACTATAATCCCTATCAGCTGGAAGAAGCTCCTGTGGTTCTTTTTGCAGTGATTTATACCAAGGTTGGCCCAGAATTTCTGTGAATTTCAAGAGTGTAGCTGTGGATCTACCTCTCCTTTGCTATTTGCAGACACCCCAAAACTGGAGACCCATCTTGAAGTTAATTTCTGATAAGTGCATTGCAATGTAATTCACAGCCACATATTCTCAATGTCATCACATCTTTATCTGACTGTGGACATTGGCCTTAGCATACTCTACATGCTCAAAGAATGACAAATATAAATATCAGGGATCTAATACGATGTGAACAGTACCATAATGGAAGCACATACAAAACGTAATCATTGAGCAGGCAGAGAAAAATCAACTTTCTTGGTAGTTAAGAAACCTCTCTAGAAGGATTGGCCTTTTAGCTTGTCATGCAAACCAAAAGCAGGGGGTAAAGAGATATCAAAAGTGCATGAAAAAGTTTAGGGAATGAAAGGGAGCAGTATATGCAGCCAGGGCACAGAGTGAGAGTTTGTACAAGATAAAAATAGAAGTTTTGGGTGAGATGCTAAAGGGCCTTTCATCTTATGTTAATATAATTGCATATTTTGTTCATTGCTAGTAATAGAGGAGGATAGTTTGGAAGGGCCAAGCTAATGATAGCTGTTTTGACACAGAGGATTTTTTTTTCACATGTCAAAATGTAAAAGCTATTAACTTTTGTAACCAAATAATATGTGCAAGAGACATCCTTGGCTCTTACTCTTATTCTGACTTCTCTCCCCAGGGTATGTTGGAAATGCACTGAGCCTTAGAGATAGGTTGACGGAAGAAGTATAGTTTAAAATTAAAGAAGAGGACAGTGTGAAGCTCAGGGATGACATAGGATGCTTATTCTGCACAGTATTGTTTAAAAATAAGGAAATATAAGAAACCAAAACAGCCTGAATTCTAATGGTGAGGATTATTTTGGGGACCAAGTCAAGTGTGCCTGACTAAAAATGTCAAGTGCCCTATACTAAAAGAGCGTTAGCCAACCGTTCTGTGCCTTGTGGGAAATATGGAAAGTTATTTTTTAAATAAGAGGTTTTCTTAACCAAAGTAAAGAAATATAATGTTCATCTATACAGAGAATTTTAAGATAAACTAAGACCAATACACTGAAATCAATGGGATCCAGAGCCTAGATGGTTAAATATGTAATTGATAAGTGAATAACTGAAAATACAAAACAATTTCCTGATAGTTAAGATTACTTTGGGATATAGTGGGTCCTAAGAATGAAATTATTCAAATATAGGCATAGAAGGTATTGCAAAAAATAATATCAGGAGCATATGAGTTGTTAGTCATTATGGCTTCGGTTCAACAATTTTTATAAACATTGCCTCAAATCAAATTTCTAAGTATTTTAGGAAATTCCAGATAGGTGATACATGGTCCTTTGTAGAACACAGATTTCATGATAATGTTAAGATACAGATTATCAAGTGGTGTTTATTATATATCTAGTCTGTGCTAGGCATTGGTTATCAGTTGATAGTTTTTGGACTAAAATCAACAAAATTCCACATAGAAAATATGTTTTATTGAAATACAAATAAATAAATGTAAAAATGCCAGGTTATAATGAGTTCTATATAAAACAAAACAAGCATAGAGAAAATTATAGAGTGATGGAGGATAATGACTTATAGTATAGTAAAATAATTCTTAGAGGAAGAAGATATCTGGCAAAGATCTGAATGAAACAATAGAATAGACAGATGATATGAAGGAAAGGCTCTCAGGCAAAAGGAAGAGATAATAATGGAAGCTCTGAAGAAGCAAACAACTTTATGTGGTTAAAGAACAACAGTATTACCAGTGTGGGAGAAATAGAATGATTTAGGGGCAAGTTATGGGTGAAAAATTAAAAAGGACATGGGCAAGATGAGGGAGGGTCTTGAAAAGCACAGGAAGAAGGTTGATTTTTTATCTAATTGTGTAGAGAAGTCTTTCAAGTCTTTGAACAGGGATGTGATATAATCTTTTTTTTTAAGATTTTATTTATTTGAGAAAGAGAGAGAGAGAGAGAGAGAGAGAGAGAGAGAGAGAGAGAGAAATGGAGAGAGAGAGAGAGAGAGAGAGAGAGAAAGAGCAAGAGTAGGGAGGGGAGGGAGAAGCGGTCTCCCCACTGAGCAGGGAGCCTGATGTGGGGCTCAATCCTCCTCTCTCTCTGCCTGCCTCTCTGCCTACTTGTGATCTCTCTCTGCCTGTCAAATAAATAAATAAAATCTTTTTTAAAAAGCAAATCTTTAAATTTAATTGTTTGGGAACCAAAGGAGGGTATAGGCATATTTGTAGCCTATACTAAGATGACCATGAAACTTACTGTCCAAACTGGGATACTAATAAAAGGAGATACCAAACAATAACCATGCTAATTCATATATAACAACTAGAGAAGAAAAAATTGTCCTTGAAATCTGAAAATATAGTCACTCTGGATAAGAGAAATGAGTGGGGGAACAATCATAGACTATAGAGTTGCTAATAGAGTCAAAACTTAAACTCAGAGGGAGAGAAAATAAAATCAAGATCACAAGAAGGGTAGTTAGTTTTCATTAAAAAAAAAAAAAGTTGGGGGGTACTGTTCTTCCTAAACATAAAGCACAATTAGAGTAGGAATGCAGTGTCCCAGAAGCATTGATAAATGGAAAAGAGGACTTTGAAAGACTACCCTTTATAGAGCCTCAGTCATTTCAGTAAAGTAGACTAGAAGGTCAACTCATGAGAGTGAAAGATGGAGCTTGAGATCTGGAGACATCAGAAAGTTTCTCAAATGGTCACTTTTGGAAATGATACAGGAAGTCATTATACACTAAACAGACATATTACTAAGCACACACAAGGTTCCCATTCAGATTTTTGACTCTTAAGAAAGTTAAATAAATTCTGCAGTAATTCTACTATCTGTTAATTATTGACTGTGCTCTACTCTAAATGCTTTACCTGAGTAATTTCATTTTAATCTCATAACAACCTTATGAAATAGATGTTACCATTATCTCCATTTTACAAATGAGGATACTGAGGTACAGAATGTTTAAAAGGTAACACAAAGAAGGTTACACAGCTAGCATGTAAAGTCCTGATTCAAATTTGACCAATCTGTCTTCAGAGCCCAAGGTCTTGACTACTGAGCACACTGCTTCTCAAGTTTGATGTTAACTTTGAGCTTATAATGCATATTTTAGAGTGGTATTCATTCTTTGAAACAAAAGGGTTTCACAGACTATATGCATATCTAAGGAAAGCCAAATGGAAAGCATTGTCCATGGTAAGTGTCTCTCACTGACTGTACTTGTTGAGGCTTCCACCATGATCTGAAATGATGCTGTCATTTGATGCCAAGTGGATTGTAGTCAGTCTGTCACAGGAAGGTTTATACTATGCTGGCCTATAGTTCTACAGATGAAAAGATGATTTTAGTCTGTAGGGTATCATTTACTAGCATGGTATTTTCAGCACTTCAAAGAATATCAATCAGAAATCCCTGAAAACTGAAATGTGCTTTCCTGAAGTGAGCAAGCCAGTACAATAATTCTTAAACCCTTTGTTGTTGTGGAGGAAATTTCTATGGATTTCATCATAAAAATATTTTATACTACAGCTAGCAAAAGACCCTATCAATCTAAGATCTTACATTAGTTTTTTTTATGGTTTGGTTGCTAGGTAATAAATGCACACAGAAAAAATGCAGTTTGAGGGGGGGAAATGCTTCAATAAAGAGAATTCCCCTAAGGTTTGGGATGACAATTTCAACTAATATTTTACATTAAGAAAATCAGATATAGAAGTTCCTAAGAAAATTACAAAGTTCACCACAGCTTTGCAAAAAAGGTAATTTCTAGCATCTTTACATTTCTTTATTCTAGTCCCTTGCATTGTAGTTGACTTACATGTTTTCAATAAATAAATATTGAATAATTAGGTCTGTTTCCATTCTATAAATTCTAAACTGTATATGAACTACTACATGAACATGATTTTTCTTATATTATTTTCTTTCAAAAAATCTTTTTTTCCCCACTAGAATAGATTTATATACAGCTGATGAGATTATATGTTTTTATTTGACTTGTGCATCTAAAAGTCTTGGATCTCCATATGTAGATACTGTGATTCAATCATCAAATGATCGGGTTGATTTTGATACATATTAATTACTTTCTAGAAAAACACCTCAAGGCCAAATTTCAAATTTTAAAACATTTCCATCATTTATAGAATTCAAAAGGTCATCCATAAAATGTGGTATAAACAACAGGAATTGTGAAATCCACTACAGTTGTCTGGAGGCAACAAAAAGAGTGGAAGAATGGGGTAGAAATGGAGTTTCAGTGGCAAATTGTAAGCAAGCCTGTCAAAAGAGAGTGATTACTATCACTCTTGCCATAGACCTTTGTTGTGTGTGATCATTTTAAAAGGGATTCTAGAAGAGTTGATTGTAACATGAAAACTCCTGATTTTTAAAAGATGTTTTGACGTATTCAGTAACATTTAAAACACTATGCAAGAAAGAAAATACCCTTGGGGAATCTATAGCCTGGGCTGACAGTTAATTTGCCTCTAAGCCTTGAGTTCAGAGTCCTTCTAAACTGGGCTCATAGTCTTGGCAGGTAAGGGGTTGAACCTTACTCCAAAGTTTGTTGTGCCTATTTATATCTGTTGAATCAAGACCTGTTTCATAAGATGTTTTATAAATCTTCTCATTTGTTATCACTTCTTGGCCTTTTGGCTAAGATCAAGTGTAGTCTTCTCATTTGCTACTTACTGTACAACCGAAAGCCTGTGAAGTGAATGCATAAAGACTGAAGTAGAGTTAAATGGTGAAAGCTACCACAGTCTGTCTTCTTTAAAACAAACAAAAAGCCCAACAAGCAACAATAAAAGATAAACAACAGTAATAACAACAAAAAAAAAACACATTAATGCTGGCATACTTCAGAGTTAAAGTTCCTTGAAAGCACAAGCCAAATACAGGAAGGAAATCTGCAAAACACATGCCAGATAAAGGACTTATATGCATAATATACAAAGAACTCTTAAAACTTAAACAAAAGAAGCAAATTAACCAATTTAAAAAATGGGCAAAAGACATGAACAGAGACCTTATCAACAAACATATACAGATGGCAAGTAAGCACTTGAAAAAATGTTCAACATGATAGCTCATTACAGAATTACAAAATAAAATAGTGAGATACCACTATGCACCTACGAGGATGGCAAAACTCCAAAATGCTGACAATATCATATGCTGGTGGGGACATAGGGCAACAGAAATTCTTATTCCTGGATGGCAAGAATGCAAAATGGTGGAGCTACTCTGTATATATGCAGACATTTTGTTTGCTTCCAAGTATTAGCCATTATGTCTTTCAATAAGAGAATGGATAAACAAGGTTTGGCATATTCGTACAATAAAATATTATTTAGTAATAAAAAGAAATGAGCTATTAGGTTACAAAAAAGACATAAAGAAGCATATATACATATCAAGATATATACTGAACCATATATATGTATATATATATTTTAATACTTCATATTCATATGCTTCTTAAAATTTAATTTGTACTAGGTAAACTATCATATATGTAAGCTCTCAGAGAAATAAGGAGAAGGATTAGAGGATTTAAGATTAGTCAGGGAAATAGTGAGTAGTGATCACCATTAAGATTCAGAATTGCATTTCTCCATTGATTAATGAGTTCTGTGTGAGTCTGATTCCACCAGCTATGATGGAATTTGGGAGGGGCACTACGAGAATCAAAGACATGGAGTATTAAAGGTTTTTACAATCTATACTCGAGAGTATTAGTAGCATGCTAGTGAGACTACACTGTAATTTTGGTTTGACATTGATGATATAAGAAGTTGTTGTTTTTTTTTTATTGTTACTAAAAATTTTTTTTTCCAGTGTTCCAAGATTCATTCCCCATTCCCCACACCCAGTGCTCCACGCTTTAGGTGTCCCCAGTACCCACCACCAGGCTCTCCCATCCCTCCACCCCCCTCCCTCCAAGTCCCTCAGTTTGTTTCTGTGTCCAAAGTCTCTGTTGTTTCATTTCCCGCCCTAGATTACCCTAGTTCCCATTTACTTTCCTTCTCCCACTGTCCTCCAGTTTACCCCTCATGCACCGCAAGTAAGTGAAACCATGCAATACTTGACTTTCTCTTTTTGGCTTATTTCACTCAGCATAATCTCTTCCAGTCCAGTCCATGTTGCTACAAAAGTTGGATATTCATCCTTTCTGATGGAGGCATAGTATTCCATTGTATATATGTACCACATCATCTTTATCCATTCATCTGATATAAGAAGTTAGCATATCTAGGTTCTCTAGGTCATGCAATGGTGCTTACCTCCATGTGCTCAGACACTATTAATATTATTAAGAAAATAGCATATTAAAGCTTTCAAATGCCAATGAAATACAAAATGGTCTATGCACAGATTTGAAACTTCTTGTGTTTTTACAAACAAACCAACCATACTTACATGCATCTGATAACTTTTGGAAGAAAAATTTGAATTATAACTATTTCCAAATAGAAAAATAACTGTCAAATTACACTATTTCAGAGATATAGACCCTTTTCCTTAGCTAATTAAGGAAGATAGAAAAGCTCTGCTCAGTCCTTGAAATAATCAGTTTTTCTTTGAATTAAGAGGGAGAAGAAATAGTTTTAGCAAAAATCAGTGTGTCTCTTCATTATCAGGGATAAAATACAGGTACCTTTCCATGCCCAAGATAAAATTTCTCTAGAGCAGAGAGGCCAGATAGATCTTTACTAAATAAAACACCATAGGTTAGTTTCCTCTTCCCATGTCTACTCAATTGGGCTCCCTAGTGGTTGGGAACAGGTAGGTACTACTTAGATTTGCTTGGCATCCATGTGCATTATGTGAAGCAGTCATCTGTTTTATAGCTGCATAAAACAGTATATGGATTTCATGATGCAGAAAACTAGTAGTTTATTCCTCATTTTCCATCATGTAAATTTGTACTCAATAGATTTGTACAGAGTCACCCTTCCTTTAAAATACAAATGAAAAATGCCATCATTATATACTTTCCTCTCTCTAAGGCTTTCTTTGTTAGAAGCAAACATTTAAAGGAGAAAAGACAGAAGAACATTCTTTAGGGTAAAATTGCCAGCCAACACTGTAGTTAATTTTAAATGTTGCAAGAGTAAGGTTTAGAGCATGAATAGAACAAGCAGATATAGGTTGAAAATAGACTCTTCATATTCATTAAAAAAAAAGTGGAGAAAAATATTCCTCCCTCCTACAAACTAAGAATTATATATAACATAGTTGTATTATTTTCAACCCATAAATTTAATACATTCAAATCAAAGTAAAACTTCATGAAAGTATCAGAAATACTTTTGTCATAAGTCATAAATAGAAATAATCTACATTATAACAAAATATGAAAGAAAAGTCAATTGCCATATATATTAACAGAAATGCTTTTTACTTTTAGTGTTAATTCTAATTACTATTATATCATATTATTTAATCATTGGAGTCAACAGTATGTGAATAAATCTGATTTTCAGAAGTATGTCAGAATTTCATACTTTCATTTCTTAGTAGAAAGGAATTACACAATACCTATAGTAAAGACCAAAATCCGTAAAATCTGTGACTGCTAAAAGTGGAATATTTTGAAGATACATGTCACATATAAAAGTTTGAGTTTTACATATCAACATCATATATGATCAATGAAAAATGGTCCTACAACAACAAAAATGTGTGTTTAGATGATCCACAAGCTAGAATAATCTCAAAAATCTGATGTTTTCAAAGACAACCTCATAGAAAACTTGTGCTAACCTTAAGAACAGGTAGGATATAAAGCAAATAAGAAAGGAACATTCAAAGAAAAAAAGAGGCTAACACTTAGGCTGTAAGAGTTTCTCAACCTTGGCACTATTCATAGTTGGGACTGAATAATTTCTTATTATTGGCAGCTATCCTGTATGTTATAGAATATCTAGCTGCATTCTTGTACTCTACCTACTAGGTGCTAGTAACAAACTTCATTCACTGTAGTGACAACAAAAACTGCCTTCAAATATTGCTAAATGTTCCTGGGGGAGAAGACAATCACCCCTACTTGAGAACACCTGAGTAATGGAGATACAGAGTTATATAATGGGATTAAAGGATAAGGAAACCAACATTGATGTATCACAGTGAAGATAAAGTTACGGAGGCCCTACAAAATCAGGCTAAGGAGTTTTCAAATCTTAGAAACACTGGGAAACTCTGAAGGTTTCTAAGGAATAAAATAATATAATGGATGTTAATCTTTAAGAATATATGGATATATATATGGATATAAAATGTCATATTGTAGGAAAATAGAACAGAGAGATAAGTGAACCTTCCAGTTATCCTAATGTGGATTAACAAAAATAGAAATTAAGATGACAGCCATGAAACAAAATAATAAAGGTAGGAATCAGGAAGCTTCACAATAAACATTACAAGAAACAAATAATAAAGACCATGTTCTACTTGGCTTACAGAAGTGGTAGACCCTCATTATTAAAAGTTGAGATATATTTATAGAAAAGCCTAGAATTCTATTCTAGATATATTTGTACCTCTAAGTCACAAGTAACTTTTGTTACCTAGGTGAATTCTCCTAAGAATTACCACTTGTAATTGAAGTTATAAGTTTTACTGAGAAAATTTTGAGAGATTTTTCTAGCTTCAAAATCTTATGAAACCCCCACAACTTGAGATTTGGGGTTTGATGCAGTAAATATAATTCAGTAATTTCAATAAAGCAGAGACAATTATCATTTTCTGAGGAAAACATTATTTTTCATTTTCAAGGCTTGAGATCACATGAAGACTCATAACTTGACTAAAAATCTACTAAGTGAGCAGGATTAGGTATGTTGGCAGTAACACAGTGCAATGTTTTTGCATTAATATCCTTAGCTTGCTGTAACAAAATACAACAGTCTGGCTGACTTAGTAACAGAAATTTATTTTCTCACATTTTGGAGGCTACAAGTTTAAGATCAAGGTTCAGGCTGATTTAGCTTTTGGAAAAGGTTTTCTGGTTTGCAGATGGCTACCTTCTCAGTATGTCTTCACATGGCTTTTACTTAGTGCATATGTAGGAAGAATGAGCTCACTCTTTCTTATAAATACACTAATCCTATTGGATCATGGCCTTACCCTCATGATTTCGTTTAATCTTAACTACTTTTTTAGAGACTCAATCTCCAAATAAAACCATAGTAAAGATTAGGGCTTCAATATATGAACTGGGTATAAGGAGTAGGCACATTAAGTCATTAATCAGTTAAGTCAATAAGGTTTCTACCATTGGGTCAGGGCTTAAGGTCTTCCATGACATTACTGAACAAGAAAATTAAGATCTCAATAGATAATATAAAGTGTTTAAAAAATAAAACTCAACCATATAAAAATTGAACTCAAAATGGATCAAAGACCTAAATGTAAGTGTTAAAAGTACAAAATACATAGAAAAAAATGTAGGCATAAATCCTCCACATATTGGAATTGGCAAGTATATTTTTCTTTTATGTAACACCAAAAGCACAAGCTGAAGAAAAATTTTATAAATTAAACTGCATCAAAATTTAAGATTTTGTGCTTCAAAAAACAGTATAACTAACTGAAAAGCAATTGAAAATATGGGAGAATATATAAAGAGCTTTTACAAATGAAATATAAAGAAAACCCATTTTTACTAGGCAAAGGATTTGAATAAATTTTTCTCTGAGAAAGGTCAATAAACACATGAACATATGCTCAATATCATTACCCATTAGAGAAAGGCTAATAAAAATCCTAATGAGATAATAGTTTGTACCCACTAGGATGACTAGAATCAAAAAGAGAGACAATAACAAGTGTTGATAAGGATGTAGAGAAATTGGAACCCTCAAACTAGTTTGGCAGTTCCTTAAACAATTAAACAGAGTTACCATATGGCTTAGCATTTCCACTGTCAGATATGTATCATGATAATTGAAAACATATGTCTACTAAAAACTTGTACATTAATGTTCTTTGCAGCATTATTGATAAAAACCATAGTGATAGTTCCAGTTCAAGTTGGAAACATAGGAAGATCCTAAACTCACACCAATGGAGTGTTCCATGGAACACACTAAATTATCCCTATTTATTGAACAATTCCTCTTGAAGAACCGAGGGCCAACTGAACAGCATCTGAACAACCAAAGACAGAATGGCAAAACAGAATAGCAAAAGAGATGGAGACATAATAACAAAAAGAAACCCTATCCCCCAGTGCTGCAAAAGGGCAGGGACTGGTGTGGGCTTGTGAACCCTGGTTTGCTGAAATTAGAGGAGCTAGAGAACAACATGGTTTATGATTCTACTTGATCTTAAAGACCTTAAAAGCCTAAACTAGGACAGGGTCTGGACATCATAACTGACATATGTAGTCATCACAGAAAGATTGTAACCTTAGCAAGCTCATACCAGCCTTTGTTCTGGGGCACACACACAAAAAATAAAAAAATTAAAAAATTAAAAAAAAATAAAGCCTTTTTTAAAAATTTACTTTAAATATTTTTCATTTTTTCTTTTGTTTTTTCTTTTGTTCTTTTTGTTTTTCCTTCTTTTTTCTTTATTATTTAATTTTTAAAAAACTTTTCTTTTTTTTCTCTTTTCTATAAAAAGCTACGGTTTAAGAGAGTAACTAGCATATGAAGCTGCAGTTCTAGCCAACAAGCAAGTTACCTGCCACAGTCTACATGGAGGACACCATATACGGCACCACTCCTTCAAATTTAAAAGAAGCTGCTCTGCCTAAGCCATATAAACACATAAAGTCAAGCAAAATCAGGAAACAGAGGAATATACTCCAAAATAAAGAAATACCCTCAAAAAAACAAAACAAAACAAAACAACTAAATATAACAGATAAGCAGTATACCTGATAAAGATTTTAAAATAATAATCATAAAGATAGTGACTGGGCTGGAGAAAAGAGTCGAAGAGCTCAGTGAGATCTTCAATAAAGAGGTACAAAATAGTTTTTAAAAAAGAAAGTTGAAGAATACAACTGAAAATATGCATACACGCACAAGGAAATCAACAGATTTGAACTTATCAGTGAACTGGAAGACAGGCTAATTGAAAGCACACAAACTGACCAGCAAAAGAATTTTTTTAAAAAATGAGGATAAGATAAGAACACTCTTGGACAATATCAAGCAAAAATTTGCATTATAAAAATTTGCATTATAATTGTTGCAGAATAAGAAATGAGAAAGACATAGAAACTTAGTTCAGAAAACAAAAACTAAAACCTTCCTTAACCTAAGGAATGAAATAGATATCCAATTCCAAAGAAGCATGGAGAGGTCCAAATAAGATGAACCTACAGAGATCCACACCATGGTACCTAACAATTAAAATGTCAAAGATTAAATATAAAGAGAATCTTAAAACCAGCAAGAAACAAAAAGTTACCTACAAGCCTCAGGGGTTTTATGAAGATTGAAATGATACCAGGCATCTTTTCCAATCATACTGAAACTAGAAATAAATCACAAGAAAAGAACTGGAAAAACCACAAGTATATGAAAACTAAACAATAGGACACTAAACAAATAATAGGTCAATGAAACAAATCAAAGAAACAAAAAAATACATGGAGACAAATGGAAATGAAAATCCAATAATACAAAATCTCTGGGACACCACAAAATCAGTTATAAGAGGGGAGTATATAGCAATACATGCCTACCTCAAGAAACACAAAAAAAAGCTCAATCTAAAGTTATACCTAAAGAAATTAGAAAAAGTCAAAGTCTAAAGTGAGTTGAAGAAAGGAAATAATAAAGGTCAGAGCAGAAATTAAATGACAGAAATAAAAACAAAAACAAAGAGAAAAAAATTAATGAAACCAAGAGCTGGTTTTTGAAAAGATAAACAAAATTGACAAATCCTTAGCCAGACTCATAAGGTAAAAAGAGAAAGGATTCCAAAAAATAAAATCAGATACAAGAGAAGTTATATATGACACAACAATGAACAAGAGAATACCACAAAAAATTATATGCCAACAAGTTGGATGATCTCAAAGACTTAGAAAAAATTCCCAGATATATATAATCTTCCAAAACTGAAATAGGAAAAAAACCTGAACAGATAAATTACAAGTGACAAAATTAAATTGATAATCAAAAAACTACCAAAAAAAAAAAAAGAAAAAAAAAGAAAAGAAAAAAAGAAAGAAAGAAAAGAAAATGAAGTCCAGGACCAGAGAGGTTCACAAGTCCTGTAATCAAGTCCCACATCGAGGGGGGGAGCACAGCAGGGCTCCCTGCTCAGTGGGGAGTCTGCTCCTCCCCCTCTCTCTGTCCCTGCCCCAGCTTGTGCTCTCCTCTCTCACTTTCTTTCTCAAATACATAAATTAAAAAAAAAAGAGTTAATATATATTTGTCTTCAAGCTATTACAAAAAAATGAAAGGGGAAGAAAAGCTTCCAAATACTTTCTTAAGAGGCCAACATTTCCTTAATACCAAACCAAAGAGACAATACAAAAAGGAAACTATAGGTCAGTGTTCCTGATGAACACAGATGCAAAATTCTCAACAAAATACTAGCAAACCACAAACAAAAATACATTAAAAAGATCACTCACCACAGTCATGTAGGGTTTATTCCAGTAATGTAAAGGTGGCTCAATATTCACAAATAAATTGACATCAAAAACCACATTAATGAAACAAAGGATACATTTCATATGACCACCTCAGATGCAGAGAAAGCATTTGACAGATTCAAAATCCATTCATGATAAAAACTCTCAAAACAGTAGGTTTAGAGGAAACATATGTTAACATAATAAAGATGGTGTATGAAAACCCCCTAGCTAACATCATCCTTAAGGTGGAAAAACTGAGAACTTTCCTCTTAAATCAGGGAAGTCCATTCTCACCACTTTTATTTAACACAGTACTGGAAGTCCTAGCCACAGCAATCAGACAACAATAAGAAATAATAGACATTTGACGCATCTGGGTGGCTCAGTCATTAAGCGTCTGCTTTGGCTCAGGTCATGATCCCAGGATCCTGGAATCGAGCCCCGCGTTGGGCTCCCTACGTGGCAGGAAGCCCGCTTCTCCCTCTCTTACTCTCCCTCCTTGTGTTCCCTCTCTGTGTTTCTGTCAAATAAATAAATAAAACCTTAAAAAAAGAAAGATATAACAGACATTTATATTGGTAAAGAAGACATTAAATTCTCCCTATTTGCAGACGAAATGCTATACATAAAAAATCCTAAATCCACCAAAAAAACTACTAAAAGTAATAAATGAATAGGTTGCAGAAACAAAATGAATACCCAGAAATTGGTAACATTTCTATACACTAATAAGAAAGTAGCAGAAACATAAATTTCCAAAAACAACGTTTATAATTGCACACACAAAAAATAAAATACCTAATAAATTTAACCAAAGGCATGAAAGGCTATACTCTGGAAACTATAGAACACTGGTAAAAGATATTGATGATGTCACAAATAAAAAGATATCCCATGCTCATGGATTAGAAGAATATTATTAAAATATCCATATTAGTCAAATAAATCTTTATATTCAATGCAATCCTTATGAAAATACCAGCAACATTTTTCACATAACTGTAACAAATGACACTAAAATTTGTATGGAACCACAGAAAATCCCAAATAGCCATAGCAATCCTGAGAAAGAGAAACAAAGCTATAGGTACCACAACCCTAGATTTCAAGATACGCTACAAAACTAGTAATCAGAACAGTATGATACTGGCACAAAAGTAGATGCATCAATCAATAGAACAGGATAGAGAAGCAAGAAATAAACCCATATTCATATGGTCGATTACTATGACAAATGAGGCAAGAATATATAGTGGAGAAAAGACAGTCTCTTCAATAAATGGTGCTGGGAAAACAAGATAGTTTACATGTAAAAGAATGAAACTGGACTACTAACACACATGAAAATAAATTCAAGATGGACAAAAGACATAAATGTGAGATGTGAAACCATTAAAATCCTAGAAGAGAACATAGGCAGTAATTTCTCTGACATCAATTATCACACATTTTTTTCTAGATAGGTCTCCTAAAGGCAAGGGAAATAAAAGCAAAAATATATTATTGGGATTATATCAAAATAAAAAGCTCTGCACAGTAAAAAAGGGGAAAAAAACTCAATAAAATAAAGGCAGCCTACTGAATGGGAGAAGATGATTGCAAATGATATACCAGATAAGGTGTTAATATCTAAATTATATAAAGGGCCTCTATAACTCAATACTAAATAAGCCCAAAATCCAACTAGAAAATAGACACAGGATCTGAATGGACATTTTTCCAGAGAAAACCTACAGATGGCCAACAGACACATGAAAAGAGACTCATCACTAATCAACAGGAAAATGTAAATTGAAACCACAATGAGATATCATATTAAACCTGCTATAATAGGGTGAGGGCCTGGGTGGCTCAGTTGGTTGGACTGAGATCAAGTCCAACCTGGGATCCCACCCTGGGATCAAGCCCCACATGGGTCTCCCTACTTGGTGGGAAGCCTGCTTCTCCTTCTCGCACTCACCCTGCTTGTGTTCCCTCTCTAGCTGTGCTTCTCTTTGTTAAATAAATAAAATCTTAAAAACAAACAAACAAACAAACAAACAAACAAACAAACCTGCCAGAACAGTTCAAATAAAAAAGACAAGTAAAAATTTTGGTAAAGATATGGAAAAAAGTGACCCCTTGTGCCCTGTTGATGGGAATGTAAATTGGTGCAGCCACTACAGAAAACAGTATGGAAGATCCTCAAGATATTAACTATATAAATATCATTTGACCCAGTAATCTCAGCTACCAGAGATTTACACAAAGCAAGCAAAAACACTAAACTGAAAAGAGTTATGTATCCCTATGTTACAGCAGCATTACTTACAATTGCCAAAATATGGAGGCAACACAAGTGTTAATCAATAGATGAATGGCTAAAGAAGTGGTAGATAGGTAGATATCTTTTTTTTTTTAAAGATTTTATTTATTTGACAAAGAGAAACACAGCCAGAGAGGGAACACAAGCAGGGGGAGTGAGAGAGGGAGAAGCAGGCTTCCCGCTGAGCAGGGAGCCCGATGTGGGACTCGATGCCGGGTCTCCGGGATCATGACCTAAGCCGAAGGCAGTCGCTTAACCAACTGAGCCACCCAGGTGCCCCGATAGGTAGATATCTTAATATTTGTGACAACATCAAATGGACCTAGAGAGGTATTATGCTAAGTTAAATAAATCAGGAAAAGACAAATATCATGTAATTTCACTTATAAGTAGAATATAAAAAACAAAACAAAACACAGAATAAATGAGGGAAAAAAAGAAACAAACCAAACCCCCCACACACTTTTAATTATAGAGAACAAACATAGTTGCCAGAGAGGAGGTGGTTGAGAGATGAGTGAAATAGATAAAGGTGATTAAGAGATACATAGTGTTAAAAAATAAATAAGTCACAGAAATGAAAAATATAGAATAGGGAATATGGTGAATAATGTAATAATGTATGGTGACTATACTTATCACTGACTAATGAGCACAGAGTAATGTACAAAATTGTTGAATCCATGTTTTATGCCCGAAACTAATATAACATTGTATGTTAATTATACTTCAAAAAAAAATTATACTTCAATATTTTTAAAAAGCCTAATGGAAAATTCTTAATAGATAAGAAGTTGAGTAAATCTGCAATATTTTAAACCATTTGCTTTTTGACTTTTTAATCAATATATAAGAAATTCCTGATTCTTCTATATATTTTCCACCCCCCCTCACGCCCAATGACTAAGTATATAGTATGAATATATAAGCCTAATAAACTTTTTGAGATAAAAACCAGATTTATACTTCTCTTTGGACTTTAAAGCCTAAAATAGACTATATTTGTAGGGATAATTAAATGCAAGGGTAAAATCCTTAGTTATAAGTATTATTACTTGTTACTATAAAACTACTCAAATAAATTTACAACATATAATTTCTGAGATTGGTCACTAAGAATAAACTTATGTTTCTAGCACTAGAAAAAAAAATTAAAATCCCTGAATTTAGGTTTCACCTTACAGTTTGCCTCAAATTTTCCAGTAATCCCTGCCAATGTATTCAATAAGCAAGAACTTTAATTACTTTATTGTTTGGTTTCTCATTGCACTGAAAGAATATTAACACTAATGATGTTGCATAAAGCCTCTATGCCCAGATTTTCTCTACCTGTCTTATGTTCACTTTTCTTGTACCACTCTCTACTTCACTTTCACTTGCTTTTCTTTAGCCACATGGTTCTTCAGTCCTTCTTATAAGAGATTCATGATTCATATTTCTTCATTGAGATTCTGGCATTAGGCTAGTTTGATTAAACCATGGAACAAAGTAATCTATGAACCAGTTATCCATGTAGGTAATATTCTTTCCTTCAAGGAAAGTGAGGACATTCAAATGCAGGAATATCTTTGTCATCTTGGCTCCATACCTCTCTATATCTTCCCTAAATGCATTCAATGAGATTTCAAACTGAGGTGCTCAGTGTGTTTGGAAGTTTGAAGATACTGAGGGTCACATAGAACTATCTCTGTAGAAAAGATGGTGAAATGTCAATGATAAACATAGCAAGTTATTGAAATTCTGGAGGAATATTTGTTCAGATCCAGAAAATGCCCAAATTTGCATTTAACAGTACAGGTTTTGACTTCTCAACTAAAACAGAGATAAAATAACTATCTCAAACAGTTGTAATGAGAAGGAGATGAGATCATATATTAAGAGAAACAAATCAGCTAAAATGCAGATACTGAATAACTAGATGGATTATGACTGATTGCTGGGGCAAGCACACTAGTGCTTTCAGTTTTGAATAACCTCTGATGTAGATGTGAGAGAATCACTCACAAATAGCATAAACCACATGTGCTAACACAAACACACAGGTTCTACTAAATATATACTGCTCTAAGACATTTGAAGAGGTATGAATGAGCCTATTTTGTGATAAAATACTTAAAACACTATTAGGCATAGTTCATAACTACTCTCTGGTGTGTGTGTGTGTGTGTGTGTGTGTGTGTGTGTGTGTGTGTTGGGGGGCATTATTCTGAAGGTTGCATCTGTTCCAGAATCCACTAGGTGTTTCATATGCATCATCAGCTGATCATCAGCTGGGAATAATTTCTTTACATGATCCTTACTCCTTCCTCTATCCTCTGGTTTATCAGTAAGTAAATGTTAAATAAGTAGGACAAATAAATCAGGAACTGAATGTAAACTTTTGTCAAATACGAACCAAATATTTTTTATCATGTTGTACTTCTAATTCATTAAATGGTAAGAAAACTACCTGTTGGTTGTCACTGTATCATCCTATTATTTAGGAGAATCCAAAGGTTCTTCTTCATATGAAAGCCAACATAAATTTCCAATATAAAAATAATTTAAGGGTGCCTGGGTAGCTCAGTCAGTTGAGTGTCTGACTCATGATTTTGACTCAGGTCATGCTCTCATGGGTCATGAGATTGAGCACCCAGTCAGCCTCAGCACTCAGTGAGGAATCTGCTCAAGATTCTCTCTCTTCCTTTCCCACTGTCCCACCCCCCACATACTAACACTCTCTAAATAAATAAATCTTTAAAATAATAATAATTTTAAAATGACTAAAGTTCTATTATCCTATTCTAAACCCAAGTTCAGCATGGCATTTGCTTTTCCTTTTTCATACCAAAACATGAAAGCATGGAGAAATGTGCACTTTAAGGCACATAGGGATTTGATTTTATAAATGTGTCCAACCCATCTTTTGTAACTTTGCACTTGCCCAAAGAACTAGAGAGAAATGCCTAGAAATGCAGACATAGAATGCTATATAAATATATGGTAAATTTACACTTTTGGATCCAAGAAAAATCTTGCTGAGGTGCTTGTTTCTTTTTGGCCTTGGCTGCAAACAATATTCAAGTCTTATTCTGAGAAATACTTTTGTTCTTTGTAACTTCTTATAGAACAAGACTGATATTTTATATACATTTTCTCTAATTTCATATTTTCATAAAGCTCACATTTAATAAATACTTGAATCTATACATATTTTAGAATAGTCAACACTTAAATTTGAGAAATTTGTCTATCCCTCTACATCCATCCACCTACACTCATCTATCTCACATTTACTAATATCTACTATGTGCCAGGCAGTCTTCCAAATTCTTGAAATATATTAGAGAACAAAACAAAATTATCTGCCCTGGTGGAGCTTACATTCCATCTAATGATCAACAGTCAAAAATAAGTGTAATAAATTAAGAATTTTTAAAATATATTAAGAGATGATAAATTCCATAGAAAAAAATGTTTAAGTAGAGCAAGAAAAATAGATTTACAGGTTCTGGTGATAGAGCAGATGGAATGAATGTAGAACTAAATGGTGTGATAAAGGTAAGTTTCATTAAGATACAATTTGAGCAGAAACTTGAAGAAGGTGTGGCAGTTGGCCAAACACGTCTTTGGATCAAGAAGATCTGCACACAGAGGAGAGGTGGAGAACACTTCTGAAGGTGGGAGTGAGCTCAGTATGTTTAAGGACATTCTTGGAAATCAGTGTGGCTGCAGTGTTGAGAGCCAAGGAAAGAAGTAGGAGATTAAGTTGGAGAAATCATATGAGCCCAGTCACCTAAAGACTTAGAAGACATTTTAAAGAATTTGGGGTGCTAGAACAAAACACCAAAGACTGCTATCTTAAACAACAGACATTTATTCTTAACATTTCTGGAGGATGGGAAACCTAAGATCATAGTATCAGCAGACTGAGTCTCTACTGAGAACCTGCTTCTTGGCATGTAAGCAACTACTTTCTTGCTTATATGCATACATGGGAGAAAGAGAAAGCTCTTGTGTCTCTTCTTTTTCTTACAAGAACACTAACTCCATCATGAAGCCTTTGTTCTCATGTACTTATAAAAACCTAACAATCTCCCAATGGCCTCACCTTTAAATAGCATCACAGAATATTAGGGCTTCAACATATAAATGAGGAATGCAGGGCACAAACATTTAATCCATAACAGATTACTTTGGTTTTTATGTTAATACTAGATTGTAGGAGTGGCAAGGATAGACCAATGAAGACAGATAATGAGGCTATTCCTTATTTTTTTTTAAGTTATGAGATTATATTGGTTCCAACAAGGAAGTAATTCTGTGAACTGGTCAAATTCTGATGCACTTCAGTGTTGAAGGCAATAGGATTTCTTGGCAGTTCCTGATGAATGAAGTAGGATTCCAAGGTCATAAATGTGAGAAACTAGAAGGACAGAGTTGCAATTTATGAGACTGGGGAAGCTACGGGAAAAACAAACTTGGGGGAGGGAGGTATAAGAGGTAAAGCTGTAGTTTACAGTTGAAGTTCCATTAGATAGCTAAGTGGAGATGTCAAGTAGGCAGATATATAACTGGAGATCACAAGAAAAGGTCAGGGCTATGGAGTAAACTTAGCAGTTAGTACACAAGATAGCATATAAAGATACAAGACTAGATTAGGTCAAAAAGTAGATGAGTATAGATAAACAAATAGAGAGGGCCATGCACTGATTCCATATTAGAATATTCCATAGTGAGAATACTAAGAACAAGAGAAGAAACCAGCAAAGCAGACTGAGAAAGAAAAAACAATGAGGTGCGAGAAAAATTGTGACATCTGAAGCTAAGTAAAAATCCACCAAAAAAGGAGTGATAACGATGTTGCTCATAGATCAAGTATGATGAGAAATGTAAAACAACCATTGGATTTAGCTTTGAGGCTATAGGTAACTTCAATAAGGACACCTCTAAGAACTCTATGAATCCCTTCTTGCCCTCCTTAACTCCTGCCTACCAATCTTAATTCTAACTTCTTCCAGTTATGATTACCAGTTATTTTCCCTTGTGCTTCTAATTACAAAAGGAGTATATGCTAGTTGAATTAATGAAATAATCTTACACCGTTATCATATTAACCCAAATAGAAAAATGTAAAATTATATTAATTTAAGGGTCAGGTTTTTTTGTTTTTATTGACAGAAATTGGTCCTAATTACTGTAACAGAGAAATATAAATTTGATTCATTGTTTTTAATAGTTGCATCACACTAATGTGTGAATTATAATTTAATCAATATTTTCTGAACCAATAGACAGTTATTTCCAGTTCTTGTCTGTAGAGATGATACTGTAAAAATATTGTTCAAACATCCTGATACTTGTGTTTTTGTTTCATTTTAATAGTTTGTCAAAAGCAGAACTCATAGTCAAAAAACATGTATATTTTATAATTGAATGGATATTGTTGCACCCTTACTAGTAATTAATAAGACTGTTTACCTTATCTTTTTTTAAAGATTTCATTTATTTATTTGACACAGAGAGAGATCACAAGTAGGCAGAGAGACAGGCAGAGAGAACAGAGGAAACAGGCTTCCTAATGAGCAGAGAGCCCGATGCGGGCCTGGATCCCAGGGCCCTGAGATCATGACCTGAGCTGAAGGCAGAGGTTTTAACTCACTGAGCCACCCAGGTGTACTGTTTACCTTTATTAGCACTGGATTGTATTGATTTTTTGGAGGGTTTTTTTTTTTTTTTTAGGATTTTCTACTCTGCAAGATATCCTAATTGTTGCTATAGTTTGCATTTCTTTGAATAGTAATCAAGGCAAGCACCATATAATAAATGAATAGTATTTTGATTTTTCTTGTGTGAATTAACCATCCTTTCCCTTTGTTCTATTCATTTATTTATTTACTTTTTTGGGTATTATATAGGAAACTACTTTTTTCTAATATAATGTTTTTTAAAAATTTTATTTCTTTCACATATGTAATTCCATCTCCTTGGTCAATCCTAAAAAGGTATAATTTTGCTTCTTTTTTCCTTAATCAGACTTTCTCAGGATTAATTATGTTAGTTGTTTCTAAGAAAGCTTTTTCTTTAATTTAGTTTTTGATTGTCACAACAGGGTAGTACTATGCTTGACAGTAAAACAGACATAGTTAAAGAAGTAATGTTTCCTTAATGGTAAAAGAAATGGGAACTTAAAAAGATAATTACTTAAATAGTAGACAACACAGCATGCTCACACATTGAGGTACAAGCTTACCAGTTTCTTCCAAAATTTCCCTATAGAGGCATACAACTGCTCATGAGGGAGGGAATATCCCCAAAGAGAGGTTCCTATTGCCACACTGAAGGAGATCTTCATATCATACTAGTTCCCTGACCTCCAACTCAGCATACCAGACCATTCTAGAGATGGGAGACTAGATATCTGGCCTCCTGACAAACAGGTACAACTCAGGGGTCAACACATTCTTGATCTTGATTACATAACTAGGCCAAGAATTTCCAAGTTTTCTCAGACCTCATGTTATCATTTCTCCTTTTCAAAACTCATTTCTATTTCTATTCCCTTTCCCTGTTTGGGCAAACAAAGTATCGAGTATATTTCTAGTAGTTACAGGTAACTTTCATTCATATCTGCTTGATCACTTTATTTTTTTTTCATGTTAACTAAAAACCAAGGCAATGCTCCCGAAGACTTAGCATGGTCTGTACTTACTGGCCTTTTGGTAGATATGGCCATATGACTAAGTTGAAATCTGTGGAAGTAATGGGTGTCACTTTCACATCATTTACTTAAAATAAACATGTTTATCCTTTGATTCCTCTCCTTCTATCTACCCATGAGTTTAACTATACGGTGCTGGTCAACCAGCTTCAATCATGATGATAAAGGCAACTTAGTCTACGCTACAGGATAACAAAAGCTAAGAAGAAGAAATATTGGTGGCTGCAACAGTAATTTTTTTGACTTTGTATGCCTAAATAGTAAAATGAAAACATACAAACTAACAAAAAAGATACTGTCTTGTTTTGAGCCGCAATATTTTGGAGTCTTTTCAAAATATCACAGTAGTTTAGCCAAGGGACTGGCAAACTCTTTCTGTAAAAGGCCAGATAGCAAATATGTTGAGTGTTGTTGGCCTTACAGTTTTTGTTGAGGCTACACCATTTGCCCCATATCTGCCCTTTTAGTGTGAAGGGAGACAGAGACAATACATAAATGGATGAGTATAACTATGTTCTGATAAAACTGTTAAGAAAAAAAAAGTTGCTACCCATTTGCCCCATGGGTATAGCTTGACAGTTTGATGTCGCCTAATCCAGCCTATAATATAATGAAATCTTTTTGGTTATTCATGTGTTTGAAAATGATTTTTTTTAAAGATTTTATTTATTTATTTGACAGAGAGGAAGAGAGCACAAGCAGGGAGAATGGAAGAGGGAGAAACAGGCTCCCAGGACCCTGAGATCATGACCTGAGCCAAAGGCCAGGTTATTTAACCAATTGAGCCAAGCAGGTGCCCCTAATTTTTAAAATTTTAATATCATAAATTTGAGATTACATTATAATCTTCATGTGCTGTGGATTATTTTTTGCTGCCTGGATTTCCATAAATATTAGGAGACAATGGATATGTTAATATGTTGAATCTTCTGATACATGAAAATGATAAATCTCTCCATTTGTTTAAGTCTTCTTTAGTTTCTCCCAGAAATGTCTTATAGTTTTTAGTGAACCAAACTTACACACATGTGCTTAAATGTTTGTCTTAGTAATTTGTATGTTTTGACACTACTGTTAGTAGCACTTTTAAGTTTCCATGTCAAGTCATTAAGCCCTTTTTTATAAAAATGTATTTGAATTTACATATTAACTATGTATAACATAACCTTACTAAATTCATCAGTAGTTCTGATAGTTTTGTGGATTGCTTAATATTTTCTATAATGAATCATGTTGACAGAAAAAGTAAAATTTTCCTGTTTTTTTCAGACCTGTATGTCTTTATTTCCTCTTTATTTTACATTCATAATCTTTCAGTACAGTTATAAATACAAGTGGTAAGTGTGGTCATTCTTTTCTTGTTCCTTATCAAAATGGGAAAGCATTCAATTTTTAAACATCACATATTATATCCACTGAAATTATTTTTGAAGATCATATTTTATTAGAATGAGGAAGTTCCCTTCCATCCCAGTGTGCTGAAAATTTTATTATAAATGACTATTGATTTTGTCAAATGGTATTTCTGCAACCATGGTCAAATATGTACAGTTTTCCTACTCTGTTCTGCTAGTATGGTGATTTACTTTTTTTTATAACATCTTTTTTGGGTAAATAATATTCCATTGTATGGCTATACAACATCTGTGTGTCAGTTGATAGTTGAGTTCATTTCACTTTTTGATTGTGAATAATACTGTTATGAACATTGATGTACAAGATTTTTAAAAAAAGATTTTATTACTTGTCAGAGAGAGAGGGAACAAGCAAGAGGAGCAGAGGGAGGCAGAGGGAGAAGCAGACTCCCCACTGAGCAAGGAGCTGAATGTGAGACTCAATCCCAGGACTCCCAGATCATGACCTGAGCCAAAGGCAGCTGCTTAACCAACTGAGCCACTCAGGTGTCCCTCATGTACAAGTTTTTACATGAGCATATGCTTTTATTTCCCTAGCAAAATGTTTTGGTCACATGATAATTTTATGTTAGCTTGAAGGAAGTTCCATGCTATTTTGCAAAGAGGCTGTACAATTTTACCATTCCCTCAGCAATATAGGAGTTATAGCTCATACCATCTGTATGCCGAATATTTGCACTTACAAATTGCTGTCTGCTGGGTCAGTTAATGCTTTTACCAGTTAATTGTATATTAACAGAAGTCAAATGTGGCCGTCAAAGATCAGTTTTTGCCAGTTATACTGTAATCACTCGGTTTAATTAAATGGTATGTCAACAAATAAAAATGAGTGCAAATAAAGAATTTGTTTTCTTGAAATCTAAGTTGAATGCTTTGGAAGGACTTCATAAAAGCTAATTACTAAAAGAATACAGACAAATTAAGTATGGACAAGACAATGTAAAAGATTAGATGGAACTTCACAAAACTGTAGGAAGATGCTAAACTCAATTTACTTGGGAGGTTTCTGGATACTTCTCTACCACTTTTAAGGAATTGGAAATCATAACTGTTATTTTATGGGGAGAGTTTAATAGCAAAACAAACTAAAAAAACAAAACTCAGTGGACCTGTTTATTATAAAAAATGGCCTTGAACCTATATGAGTATTGATAAATGAATACATACAAATGTTTAAGTTAATATAAAATGTTTATATTTTCATGATTCCCTATGTATAATTAACCTTTAGTCAATAAACTACAACTAAGAATTTTTTTTGTTTTTTGTTTTTTTAAAGATTTTATTTATTTATTTGGGAGAGAGAGTGAGAGCACACAGGAGCAGGGGGAACGGTAGAGGAAGAAGCAGACTGCCCACTAAGCAGGGAGCCCCATGAGGGCCTTGGTTCTAGGGTCCTGGGATCATGACCTTAGCTGAAGGCAGATGCTTAACCCACTGAACCTCCCAGGCTCCCAAGAAAACTTTCAAGCACTTTTTACCATTACATTGTCTTCGAAATTAGAGAAGGTATATATTCTGCTGTTCTTTTCAGATTTTATTTTCGGGATGTCAATCTCCCATCAAAATGGTGAAACTCAAAAAATAGAATAACAGAAAGAAAAATTACTTGATCAGACATGAGCTTGAGTATATTCAAGGCATATTTTGCTAAATTTGCTAGGCATATATTGTTCAGTAAAAGCACAGGATAACTGAGTAGAACAAGAATAAAAAGTAGATTTCAACTTCTTGTCTTTGTTTTTAAATTATAAGATCTGTATCATGGTAGAAATATCTTGTATTAATAAAAATATATATGGTAAAGCAATGTGTTGACACTTAATTAGTCATGTGTTTTGTAAATTAAGTTACTCATATATAAAGGATACTCCTCAGTAACACATATCTCAACATACTCAAAGCCCTGAAGACATAAAGGCAAAGAAAAACATAGTGAAGGAGTTCTTCAAGAAATTGATAATAAAGTAATATAGGAGTAGGTCTCCTATGGTAATATATAAATTTCTAGGATTTGTTTACCCATGGAACTTTTAAAATAAGTTTATAGTATTTTATATTAAAAAATAGGAAGACTTGTAGAGAGTTCCCATATACTTAGCAAACTGTTTGTTAACTCGTTATGTTAGTAAGGCACAGTTGTCACAATTAATGGAGCAGTATTGATACACTAACATTAAGTAAAGTCTATATAGTTAAATCAGATTTCCTTCATTTTTAACTAATGTTCTTTTCCACCTTTCCAGGCTACATTATATTTAGTCATTATGTCTCATTAGGTCATGGCAGTTTTTCAGGTTTTTTTTTTTTTTTATGACTTTGGCAGTTTTGAGGAGTATTGTTTGGGTGATTTTTGTTTCTTAGAATGCCTCTCAATTGGGATTTGTCTGATATTTTTTTTCATGATTAAATTGGGATTATTAGCTTTTGTGAGGAAGACCAGATGTAAGCACTATTCTCATCACATCATATCAAGGGTATTTACTATCCACATGACTTTTGTGCATCTGGGTGGCTTGGTCAGTTAAAAATCTGTCTTCTGCTCAGGTTATGATCTCAGGGTTCTGGGATTGAGCCCCACATCACGCTCTCTGTTCAGTGGAGAAACTGTTTCTCCCTCTCCCTCTTTGTTCACTCTCACACACATGCCCAATCTTCCTCTCTCTCAAATAAATCAATCAATCTAAAACAAAACAAAACAAAACATGACTTTTAACTCTGGGTTTTCACCTGTAGGTAATGTTTATTTGGTTTCTCCATTGTAAAATATATACAGCACTCTCTGGAAGGAAGTTACTATGTACAACTAAACTTAAAATGTATAGTAGATCTCTACTTCTTTATAGATAAAATATATCTGTAAATTACTTGGAATTCTTCTGCACAAAAGGTTTGGCTCTTCTCCCTCTACTTAGTAATTTATTTATGTCAATATGAGTATTTATACATTGAGTTACAATCCAATACTACTCTATTGTATTGCTCAAATTTTCCAGCTTTAGATATTAGTGTTCTTTCAGTTGACTATTACATCCCTTTGACATACCCTATCACTATGGTTTAACTCCTTTTTTTTTTTTAATACTTCCTTATTTTCTGGTAGTACAAGATGCTCAAGACTATCTTGTATACGTTTTGCCCCAGTTATTTCTCCAACAAACCTGGGTATCTTTTTTACTGGAAAATAGTAATAGAAACAAAGATCTTCACTCTAGGTTTGTTTATTTTCTCCTGGGGTATCATTGCTTCTAGGCCATCTCAGTGAATATAGCAAGGAAATGTATATACTAACAAGTGTATACACACAAATCCATAAGTATTTCCACATGTATCCATCTGTATCTCCATTAAGGTAAACCTAAGTTTATACTGATGTTTTCACCTCCAACCCATTACCACATGGATCATGGATTTACACTTCTGCCCTTGCTCATCTATCACTTTCCACTCCAACAGTGAGAAACTGCCATCATTTAATCAATTCTACTATACATGTATAGTGGTTTCAGAATTGTTAACTTATATTATCATGAAAAATAATTTAAAGTGGACATGTATAGTTCTTTTGCCTGTCCTCTCATATTCTCTGCTCATCTCCAAAGTCAGCACTTTTCCTATATGCTTTTCAGTGAGGTTATTGCTTAAGTTTCTATTTCAGTTAGATTATTTTTTACAGTTTGCATTTCGTTCTGGGATTCCCAACCTTTAAATGACTTTTTAAAACTCACATACATTGGGACTCCTGGGTGGCTCAGTTGGTTAAGCGACTGCCTTCGGCTCAGGTCATGATCCCAGAGACCCGGGATTGAGTCTCACATCGGGCTCCCTGCTTGGCAGGAAGCCTGCTGTTCCCTCTCTCACTCCCCCTGCTTGTGTTCCCTCTCTGGCTGTGTTTCTCTCTGTCAAATAAATAAAAAAATCTTTAAAAAAAAAACAAAAAAACCCCTCACATACATTAAAATTCACTCAGCACTGTGAAGTTCTATCGATCTTGAAAAATGCATAGTGTCATTTATCTACTATTACAGTATCATACATAATAGCTTTATTGCTTTAAAATCTTCCCTGTTTTCATTTATTAACTCCCTCCCAAAAACTCCTGCCAACCATTGGTCTGTTTATATTTTTCCCTTTTCCAATACATTATATAGGCATATAATATAGAGTCATTTCAGAGTGGCTGCTTTTACTTGCAATATATATTTAAAGTACATCCACATCCTTGATGAATCTTATACATAAATTTTTATAGAAATATCAAAATGTTTTCTCCAACATCTTTTTCCAGTTAAAAAGTCTATATCAGTGACAATTCCATATCAGGACACACAGACCACTTTGGTTTTAAAACTAGGATATACTATACTAGAGAACAGATAATCTAAACATTCCACTACTGATGAGCATTTGTGGTTTCTAATTTTTTTGCTATTACAAATATGGAGTCACTGAATTACAATATAACTTAAAATTCATATTTGTCTATTTTATAGATAGCATGAATTATTGATTTGGAAAGTACCATATGGGTTAAATTTAAGGGTATTTTTGGTAATAATTTTGGATTTATGGGAAGATTGCAATGATAATACAGAGTTTCTATACAACCATTCCCCTAGCTTCCTTAATATCAGCATCTTCCATTAACCATGGTTTTATAGGTAATATTTTATATATAAGACACTTCGTTTTCCAAAGAAGCTGAACCAAGTTATACTACCTCCAATACTCTGTAAGGAAAACTCTTATAACCTTTTTAATAGTGAATGTTACTCTTAAATTTTGTTCATCTGGTGTGTACACAGATTTTGTACATAAGTTGCATTTTCTGGATTTAGTGAAAGTATATTTTCATATGATTCCTGCCAATTTTTATAATGCCTCAATTCTTTTTTTTTTTTTTATCATTTATCGTATATCCCTCATGAGGCTCCCTCAGGCTCATTTACCTCCAACATGGTCAACTTTTATCCATCTCAAAAGCTAACAAATCTATGCAGTTATCTCTGGTTCTGCTACCTTAAGACACACCTGCCACTTGTCCAGGTTTCTGGTTCTTCCCATCACTTTTTGGACTTGGATAAGGTAACATTGCACAAAAATTGGGACTGACTTCCCAGCCAGGCCAAGACATGCAACATATAATGGCAAGGAACTGACTCTCCATTGAGGAGCCTTGACAGATGGGAAGGAAGTAGGATGCAGCAGGCAAATACATGCCCTATCCATTCCTTCTCAGATGGATATGGTTTTTGAATTGCCTGACCTTGTTTTTCTTCTCTTCTCCCTGGATAATTTATTTCCATCAATCTTTCAGCCTTGAGATTGCGTATTACAATAAAGCATTGCATATTGCACCTAAGACTGTCCTCAGGTTCCTTTTCTAGAGGAGCAGGGGTTAAGATACCATTTTTCTCTTAAGTACAGTTTTTTCTTTCTTTTTTCTTGAAAAATGCCATCATGAATTATGGTAATTACTTCCTTCCTGTTATACATATGGTAAATATTTTGGAGTATATAATTATTTATGAAGTTGAGTATATAGTACTTCTCATTGTAAGAGAAAGATTTTCATATATTTGGTTATGTCACCCTTTCCTTTATGACATCTGAAGATGCCTATGTTGTTTGAGAAGGCTTTCTCCACCCCAAGATTATTTTTAAAATTCCTGTAGAGTATAAGATCTTTTTCTTCTTAATTCATTTGAAATGTATTTCTATAATAATAGAAGTCAGAAAAGGATTTAGACTTCAAAGGAGAGCTTCTAATTTACTTTATCCTCAACCTTTTTTTCCCAGCAGTATAAAGTCTCTAAAACTCATGTAAAAAAATTATTAAAGAATCTACAAATTAACAAAAAACAACCACTTTTCCTTTAGTTCCAACATAACAGACCTAATAACATAACTCGGATATAGTTGAGACCAACTGCCCTTCTGTAAGTCAAACAATTTCCTTTAAATTCCATTTCAGGGAATTCATTTTCCTCTTTAATTCCTAAAAATATGAAGTAATATCTTGTTGAGTTACATTTACACAGAACCATCAGCATATTTTGTTTCCCTTTTTCTGGTCAGGTTAAATTTAGTACTATATACTTATTAGCCCACCTGCCACTTCTATGCCAACTGGGGGGGGGGGAAGCTGTTCCTTTTGGATAGATACAGCTCTACAGTAGGCATCTTGGCAAGCTCTCAGCATCTTTGCACATATTAGAAAAAGACTCCATCTCATACCTAAAGCAGCCCCACCTCAGACAAAGAGCTTGGAGAGCAGTGTTCAACTGGATTTCTTCTCATACCAGCCTCCTCAGCCAGATGTGCCAGTGTAATGAACCTGTTTAAACCTACGCTGGAGATCAGCTTAAGGTAAAGCTGCCCATACCCTTTTTTAAATGATTATGGTAGAACTGATTTATTCTTTGAAGAAAGGTAGAATTTGAACATATTAGAAAAACAAAAGAGAAAGAAAAAAGATATATCAAATATTCTGAGATCTTTCTTCTAAGATCCTCAACTCTCTGGAAATTTCCTCAAAAGGTAGAGGGCTTCTCTGAGGTAGACTCATCTCATTATTTTCTAAAGATTAAATACAGCAAGCCTATCCCTCCATTTCAATTCATGTGAGGATTTTTATTCCCTGTGGTTCCTTTTATTCTCCACAGTAGAGTGACACAGAACATTGTTTTTGTTAAATCTTTATTTTTTCTTTTAATTTTTATTTAAAGCAATGCATTTTTTTTGAAGGATAGTGTTTCCCCATATACTGAAAAATATTTCCGTGCACTTAAAATTTTATTATTTTCCTATTTTATACTGCATTTCCTTTCTTCTTCTTTTTTTTTTTTTTAAGATTTTAGTTATTTATTTGACAGAGAGAAACACAGTTTGAGAGGGAACACAAGCAGGGGGAATGAGAGAGGAGAAGCAGGCTTCCCACCAAGCAGGGATCCTGATGCAGGGCTCAATCCCAGGACCCTGGGACTGTGACCTGAGCCAGCGGCAGACACTTAACAACTGAGACACCCAGGCACCCCTAGACTCCATTTTCTAAATCCATTCTTATCTTTCCCAATGTCCATGATTTTATTTAAATATACATATTCCTGAAAAATATGTTTTTATGCTATAAATCTATTTTTACTTTTATATTCAACTGTTTTTGAGCTCAATTAATGTAAGTATATGTAAATCTAATTCATCACTTTTAGCTCATCCAGAACCTATATATATTTATAATATATAAAGATAGAATAAAATATATACTTATACATAAATATTATAAATATATATTTCCTATATAATACTTTTACCTATCTATTCTTCAGTATTGTATTTCCTGTGTTTCTATGCTGCAGACTTTGCTAATTCCCTGTTGTTCTTATCTCCTTAGAGTATTTGGTCTCCTGGGATGGCCCTTCTTAGCATGGTTAGTTTTCTCACTCTAGAGATATAACTTTCCAAACCGAGAAATCATACCTACACACATATCCTTTGGGGGATACATGCATGAGAAATAGAGAAGGCACACACAATCCATAATACACCTATCGCACCAAAGATCTCCATTCTTAGCAGCCATGTTTTAAAATTTTCAAAAAGTATACACTGAATCTTCAATATAGACTCTCAAATTTTCACCCTTGTGTTGTTTATCTCTAGTATTTTTTTTAAAAGTCATTCAATTAACATATAATGTATTATTAGTTTCAGAGGTAGAGTTCAGTGATTTATCAGTTGTATTAACACCCAGCCCTCATCACATCATGAGCGCTCCTTAACACCCATCACCCAGTATATCGTACTTTCAATCATACTGTCAAAATAACTATTATGCCACTGAATCAGCTCCACTTTATCGAATCATAGTTTTCCTTTAAGAGATAGGTTATCCTTTTAGTTTTTATCCATCACCCTTCCTGATATTCCCTTGTTGCATTTCAACTGCTTGCCACTACAGTTTTGGAAGGAAGGGTAAGCCTGGTGGTGGGTTTTAAGGGTGATGGGTGAGCCTGGTGGTTGGTATTAAGGAGGGCACGTATTGCATGGAGCACTGGGTATGGTACATAAACAATGAATCTTGGAACACTGAAAAAATAAAAACATAATGAAATAAAATAATAAAAGACTTGGTTCCAAAGCATATAGTATGGAAAGGGGAAATAGTGACTTTACAATGGAGAAACCTGGAAAATTCTACCTTATCTAAGTGATCAAGACTAACATCAGCAGGGATGAATCATGTCGATATATATATATACCCTTTGCCCTTTATGATGAGGAGGCACTGCACTTCTGTGTTATTCTTTCCCAGAACTTATAGCCCAATCTAATCATGAGAAAAATAACAGACAAACTCATAGTAGGGGAGATTCGATAAAATATCTAACCAGTACAGCTGAAGACAACCAAGGTCATGAAAAAATAAGGAAAAACTGGGAAACTGTCATGAACCAGAGGATACCATGGAGATGTGACAACTCATGCAATATGGTTTCCTGGATTGGATCCTAGAACAAAGAAGTCACATCAGAAAAAACCCAAGCACTCTTCTCTTCTCCCTGTGTGTCTCTTATAAGGACACTTGTCATTAGATTTAAGGCCCAATCAGATAATCCAGAATAATCTCTCTTGAAATCTTCAATTTAATTTTATCAGCTAAGACTCTTTTTCTAAATAAGGGCACATTTACAGATTCCAGGAGTTAGGATGTGGACATGTATTTTGAGGCGGCCACCATTAAATGCACTATAAGATGTTAACATTAAGGGAAGATGGGTGAAGTGTAAACAAGAGCTAGCTATATTGCCTTTGCAAATTTTCTGTACACGTAAAAAAAATATTCCAGAATAAGGTGTATTTTAAAAAATGATACTTTTTTTCTTTGTTAATGACCATCTGAAAAAAAAATCAATTATATTTTCTTCAGTATATTGTGCTTTGGATCAGGTAGTAGTAATCATTACTGGCTCCTCTCCCCTATCTGTCCACTCTGAGCATCGAGGTTTGAATGCAGGTACGCTACAATTTTATTACCTTAGCAGCTGGCACTTTTTGAGGGAAATGAGGCACTGAGTTCTACTCTATGCTCCCCCAAATTTGACAATTGTGTGATAAAAATGAAATTATGGACATAGATCACTGAAAATAATGTGTTCTAATATAACATGCATTTTAAAATAGTAAAACAAAACAAAAACTTATTCTCCATTTAAAGGGAGATGAAGATGTAAAATCCTCTTGAGTTTCTCACTTAAGCATCAGAATAGGAGAAGATAAGACATATACACAATCAACACATAATTTAGCTCCTTCACTAGTTTCTATGGCAACCTTTTTGCATAAAACCAAGAACAAAATGAACTAAAAAAAATCAGTGTTGCCTTGGCCTTAGTCATTGACACTCTTAGCATTACTTTCTTCAACACAATGTTCAAAGCAATTAAAAATGTACTAGTCAAAATGTTGACCCTACATATAAAGACTTTTATAAAATTTAATGTTAAACAGTCAGTGTGTAGTAAATGGGGCAAAAACAAGATTTCCTTTTTAAAAGTCAACTTAAAAATTATGAACTCTTGCCTGTTGACAATGACTGAAATAAACTAGTCTATAAATTGCCAGTTTGAAAAGGATTTATATAGGCTGGGTCAGTTCCATCTGCTCCTCAGATAAAGTGTCTTTCATGCTATTCCCCCGGAATTTCTTTGTTGACCCTAAGTCACTGCAGATGAATGATTTGTCCAGGTTGTCCCAATAGAATCAATAGCTGCCTTAAAAACATTTAGAAAAGATCCTCTGGGACTCTGATCCTTGCAAGTAAACGGTGCCCTTTGAATTGTGGAGTACTTGTGGTTCTGCAAAAAGGAAGGAAAGGTTGTAACATTCTCAGACTACAGAGCTCTAATATGCACAAACACAGACATCTGATTCTCCTGTCACAGTGATGCCTATAGTTCTATAGCACAATGCCATCTGGGGTCAGTCTCTTCACATGATGTTTTCCTGCTATGTGTATTTTAGCAGATGATATTCCTGCATGGTTTCTGGCATCTTAGTCCAGACCTCTGATAAATTTAGAAATTTTTCAGTGAGCATTTTCTTTATAGAAGCACATGACTTAGGACTTTTTTTCCTTCATGTTTTTATTATTCACTCTAGATTTGCTTTTGTCTTTCCATTTGAATTTATTCTTAATATTTATTTGACCACTCTAAGTAAAAATTGGTTGAACACATATTTATCACCAAACTCCAGGGAAGGAGTTGTGGATAAGAAAATATCCTTGCCATTAATAGACATATGTTCATGGTTCCAGAGAAAAACACAATTTACAGCAGGGATGGCAAGAACATCTCCTCGGAACTGTTATTTTTGAGAAGAAAATTTCTGGGGGAGGAGAAATTACCTACTTAAAGAAATGAAATGTTTTTGGCAGAAGGAATTTTAGGTGTGAGAGAACAAAAGTGTGAAAAGGATTGGCAGATGCAAGAAACTGGAAAGATTACCAGTAAGGATGCCATCCATACACATGAGAATAGAGGGAAATGAAGCTAAAAAATATGGTAGGTAATGAAACCTATGGGGCACTGTAAAACTGTATGCAAATATTTGTGATTATCTTTGTATTTATTTTGAGGGAGTTGCTCAATATGGGTTTGTCCAATGTCTTCCCATTGGACTGATGCTGTGGATTGAGGGATGAATGTTGCAGAGGTAAAATGTCTTTTGTAACATCATAAGAGGGGATATACAATGTCAATAGGTCTATCATTGATGATGCTGATCTTGATTGCTTGGGTAGGGAGGTGTTTGTAACATTTCTCCACTGAAAAGTTTTTTCCTTTACATTCTATTCATTAGAAATAAGTCCTAGGTATAGTCCCTGCTCAAAATGAAGAAAATTAAGCTTTATTTCTTAGAATTTGTGGACATATAGGGGCACCTGGGTGGCTCAGTTGGTTAAGCGACTGCCTTCAGCTCAGGTCATGATCCTGGAGACCCAGGATTGAGCCCTGCATCAGGTTCCCTGCTCAGCAAGAAGCCTGCTTCTCCCTCTCTCACTCCCCCAGCTTATGTTCCCTCTCTGGCTGTGTTTCTCTCTGTCAAATAAATAAATAAAATCTTAAAAAAAAAAAAAAGAATTTGTGGACATATATTAAGACCATTACCATAGTAAGACCATTGATAAAATGGAGAATTCATTGACAGAATGGAGAATTCATTGATAGAATGGAAAATTCATTGCAGGAAAAACAAATGATATAAGATGGAATTAACTTTAATATATTTAGTCTGAAATGGCTACAGTTCATCCAAACAGATATGTTCTACAAGGGATTTGGAAGGATAGGTCCAAAGCCAGGTAACTGTCTCAACTGGAGATAAATATTTGAATCTTAGTTGTATCTAAGATATCCAAATATAGTATAGAAAGTCATAAAAGGATTAATGATGGAATACTATAAACACAAATGTATGCTCTGTGAAAATTTACTAGTTCTAGAATGGTGATAATAACTGCATGTCTTGAAATATATAATAAAAGTTTATGGCATAGTCCACATAAAAATTATTTCAGAAGTAACTCATATGTATCTTCTAGTATGTACATTTAATAAGCTACATTTGGATTCATGTGGTTTGATGTATAAACTAATGTTTACTTATATTTAAATACTTAGAGGTTATATTTATATTGATGTTATAACAAATTACCACAAATTAAGTGATTTAAAACAACACAACGGTACTATATTATAGTCCTGATGGCCAAAAGCCTAAAGTAAGCGGTCAGGGCTCTATCATTTCTAAAAGTGCTGGGGAATATTTATTCCTTTACGTTTTTTCCAGTTTCTAGAATCTGCCCATATATGACTTGTGGTCTTGCATCACTCCAACCTTTGCTTCCATTGTCACATCTTTTTCTGATTAAGGACCCTTATGATTAAGTTGGGCCCTTTGTAGAATTGAGAATAATCTCCCTTTTTAAGATCCTTAATTTACTCATATTTGCAAAATCCTTCTTGCTATGTAAGATTACACATTCAAAGGTTTCTAGGATTAGGATGTGGATAGTTTCGGGTGGGTGAAGGCATTATTCTACCTACCACATGGGCAACAGAATTTGTAATAAACATAGGGGAAGGATGATATAGGGAACATCAACACCCTGGGAAAGTTTTTCGTGGGCAGTCATGTAGTATCACTTCTGCTCATATTTCAAATGCCAGAACTCAGTCACATGTCTACATTTAATTGTAAGGCTAGAGAATTTAGACCAGCTCTGTATTCAGCAGCAAGAAACACTGAGTTTGGTGAACAGATATCTGATTTCTACTAGTCAACAGGTTTACAAATAAAAGAACACTCAGCATCTTATAAATATTAGTTTAGTCTAGTAAAAAAAAAAAAAAAACCCAGACTAATTCTAAATTGCACAATTAGCTAAAGGATGAGCAGCTCTAAGATCACCATAGGATAGGTGGTATTTTTCCATTTACTATTAATTCCCAACATAAGCACGGCATAAGCTTACACAACAATTCAGATGGACTCTAATAAGGGAAATAATCACCTTGTGGGGTATTTTATAGAATCCGATTTTAAAGAATATTTTCAAATTATATTTACATGTTGGCTGACAATCCATGCAATCCAAGTGCTTGCTTAAGATAGAAAAACAGCTACTTATTTAATTCAATTACACATTTGGTAAGAACTTTGTATTAGAATTATTGTTGTTTGGGTAGGAATTGTTTCTATTTGTAGTGGCTAAATGTGCTAAAATTATCTAAGCTTGGAAATTTTTCTGTCATCCTAAAAGTTCATGATGATTAGGTCTCCTAACATTCTACGAACATAATACTATTCTCTACATCATTTAGCACCAGCATAGGAACAAGAAGATATCCTGGGACCCATGAAACAATAGTCATCCAACCCCTAATCATTTTATAGTGTACTTTGTAAATCATTTCCAGGAGAGAAAGCACTTCGCTCTTTGACAGTGGTGTCTCTGTTGTTCAGAACCATGGAACTGAACCTAAAGAACTATTAGGACATATTATATTTGCTCTCAGTCTTATAAATATGTTCTTAAAAATCAAGATTTGCAGAGATTTAAATTCGAGAGAAGAACATTTTGTAATCAGGCAGAATTAGGATACTACTGTCATATTTAAAAATGTATGTAACAAATATCTACAACACCAATCTTTCCCCTGCTAACATAGCAACATCTGACAGTTTATTAAGAAGAAAACCAAGAAATCAACCCTAGTAGCACAGAATGAATTAATCTGATATTTAAATGCATTACAGAATGATACTAATCCAATTATATTGAACAAAGTTTAAAAGAGAAAAATGACTGCCAGGATTGCCACAATGTGTAGAAGAGAAAATAGTCTTTAAAGAGCATTTCCCTTTGCAATGAATAGTCAAAGAAAAAAATTAAACCTAAAATGATCACATGAAAGCAAGAGATTTCCACTTTCTTCTAGTTTTGTAAAAAAAAACTTGTGAAAATTACAATAATGTAGCAGGTTATTTCAAGCATTGTTCTATGCTTTTCCCTCCATCCCTTTGCTTCTTCTCACTCATCATTTATATAAATAATTCTCATATAGCATTTTTTTTCATTATATGTGGTGGTGTAATAGTAAATATTTGCTCTCCTCATGCATTAGCTGTGTGTCATTCTAAAATTATTATAATCCGAAGAAAATTTACTGGGATTGTCTTTTATTCCACAATTATGAAATCATCCATGATAGGTGTCAACTTTATATTATAATTAAAAAATTAGGTCAAAAAGGCAATTCTGCCATTAGATTCCAAAACTGTGTTTAAAGTGTTTCATGAGTGTGATAAGCAATCTAGCAGCACTCTGGGCCTTATATTTCACTATAAGGTAAGGAGTATAGATGAAAGATCCCATTCAAATTGTTGGTCACTTTTTAGAAATCATTTAGAGAGTGCAATCATTCAAATGGGAGAAATAACACATATGCATTGTTTTACTAATTTATTGGTGCATACCCAAATAACATCTTAGGTAATTAAACAGATTTTCATCAACAAAGTTGCAGCCTCAATAAATTCAGAATTTAACACTCCATACTGTGTGGAAATGAGAGAATCAACTTAAAGGTCTACATACAGTCAACATCTATTTTCCGATGTTTTGCATTATTCTTTATTTTCACTGGTAGCAACATCCCAAGCAGAAAATTCTGATGTGTTTGTCAAGCAATTGATACTAAATTGGAGAAGTTGTTCTGGGCTTTAAGAATTCCAAGTTAGAAGATACAGGTTATGTGATATAATATGTGGTAAACTCCGATAATAGATTAAACTCATAAAATTCCATGCAAGAATTTGACAAATATGCCTGGTCCGGCATTAGACTATGAATGCCACTTGTCAGATATATTAATATTAATATATATTATATATAATTATATATATATTACACCACCACATATAATATATAATATATTACACCATCACATATATATAATCCATTACATATTAATATATTATATTACATATATATGTACATGTATATGTAGTTTAGCAAACCATCCCGTTTATATGGAATAAATCCACCTGAATGGGGGAAAAATGGTTCTAATTATAGTATGATCTTTGGCAAATTGCTTAACTTCTTCAGTCTAATAATCCACATAAAGTTCCTACTATGTCCTTGGCTTATAGTAGCTATTTATAAAACATGTATTATTATTGTGCTTATACTTCTATTAGATATTACCATGCTTGTTCATTTACGACCAAAATTGGTCAAGGGAGGGAATGCGGTGAGGCACCCACATGTAAAATCTGATTGACGAACACATTCTATACTAGCCCCATTGTTTAGTAGCAGCCCTACCTTCTTCTGATGTTTGCTCTCATCAATTATATCTACTATAGTGATTTCTCTTCTTGCCTGTTTGCAACTTGACCCAAAAATGCTAAAAGAACCTAAGAGCAGACATGCCTTATGATGTAATTGTCCTCTTTCTGTAATCCTTAGCCTAATGACTCCCGCTCTGGGAATCAGATCTTTAAACCTGCAGAGTTTTAAACTGTGAGACTAGGAAGTGCAAATTCCTCAAGTTAGTCAGTAGGAGTGATGATAGCAAATGGACCTCCTGTGCTTCTATCCCTTGCTTCATAGACATATGTATTCTCTTTACTTGGGGCATACTGCCATACAAAGAACTTACAGTGAATAATGCATCATGAAGGATTCACTCCACGTTTCTGAAATATTTTTTGGTTGCCACTTCAGATGTGCCTTCAGCAGGGCATTCCTACACTATGTTAGACCATAATCATGATACCTATTTTTTTTTTATCTCCTCTCTGCTATAAACTGATCTGACATGATGCTAAATCTAATTCCTCACCAGTGAATCAAATACATTCTCAGATAATGGTGTTGGATTGCTAAAATCCTGACAGACGAAAAGAAAGCCCATACCCAGAATATTTATCAGTTCTTAGAATAATCACTGGTTCTTCCAAGGTAGAGATAAATTTCTTTACTTGCCACAATAGCTGTTTTGTTTCCTTGGGAAATGGTGCCATATTAGAGACTCAGCTGTGGCCTCTGCTATTGACAGGTTGATCACTCAGTATTGGCAGTAGATACATCAATTGTTGCCCATGCACAACTTCCATCCCTGACACAATGGCCAATTAGTTTTTGTGTTCATCATATCAACATTTAGGTGTTTAATGACAAAGGCTAAGTAAGGCCAACTGATAGTTATTGAGTGCTTGATTACTGAGGTTCCCTTTAATGGTCTTTATAATGTTATATGAAGGTCTTCATACTTTGTATCTACTCCCAAATATATATCTACATCTTTCTATTCTAGACTTTGATCTCTCACTATTTCCTCCTTGTAGGTCTGTGACAACCAGCAAAGTGATTTTCCATTGCCTAGTGTGTGTATATATATAAACAGAGGTTAATTTTATTTATTAGTAAGGTGTGTGTATGTGTGTGTGTGTGTACTATATATAGGTGATTTCAGGTCTCTTCTCTTACCACATGAAATGAATAAATGCACTACATGAAGTTCTGCTCATCAGGGCTATCCTTTTTCATTGCCTTTCCAGACAATCCCCGAATCAAGCTAAGTTGCACCTATCATCTTCATCTTGAACTCACATAACAAAGTCACCTTACAAATCATAGCATAGTTGGTAGCTAAGAGATAAACATTGGTATAACAATTGTAATGACTCAGTAGTTGGTGGTAACTACCCATGCATATTGCTATTGTTCTTTCATTTTACTCATGCCAAATATTGGATATAGAACTTCCACTTTACAGTGAACCATTTCTGGACTCATCCAACCTTATAACTAGGTAGATTTTAGAGAGCCCATTTCATGAAGGGTAGTTGTGACAGCATTGTCATTTACTCCAGAAGTACACCAAGATGGCATGACCTGCTTTCAAAACCCCAGATTCTGCAGTATGTTCTCCCACTGAAGCTTGTTAAATTTTCACAAAGCACTTTTTCCCCACCATTGATAGTTTGTATTTACTACAGTGCTCTTTAACTCTGAGCTCTACTCCCCGCTGGAAGCTTTTTGTATCATGCAGCATGATTTGGAGTAATTTCTCCAATTGTGGAATACTGCTTCAAAACTCCAAAAAGGCCCTCCTGGTACTGTGCTTCATTCTACATAGTGGGAAGCACAAGATAAAAAATTTGTTTTTTATTTTAGATGAAATATCCTGACAGGCCAGTCATCTGGACTCCTAAGTATTTTACAAATTTAGCAAACCAGAAACATCACAGAATTTACCTACCAGTATTAGGAGTACATACATATTAACAAGATCTCAAGTGTATTGGTCATCTATGTGATCTATATGTTCTTGCTCATCTGGACTAATTGGCATGATGTTCCAATATATGCTGTAGGATGTCAAGAAGTTTATATCTATTTCACCTTGTATTATGTTAGGGGTAAGGGAATAAAGATAGTCGGGGGGGGACTATAATTATATCTGTAATGGGTTCTAGGTCAATTTGTACTATTTCTAATCTTATTTTCTTAAAGGAATAGAAAACAATGCATTTGTCAAATCAGTGGCAGCATACAATGTACCAGAGGCTATATTAATCTTTTGGTATTGCAGTCTCAATTAAAGCTATGAGTTAGTAGAGCTTGAAGTAGTTTGCCGCTATTCTCTAGTATCTACTTTGGTGCACAGTCAGACTTATGAACTTCATTGGAAAATGACAGATCACCATCACACATCCTTTAGATATTTAAAAGTAGCTCTAACTTCCAAACTTCTCAGAATAGGATACTCCTTTTGTTTTACTCTCTCATCTGAGGGAGGGGGCAGTTTCAGATACTTTCATCTGGTTTTTCTCATTATGATTATTCTGAGCCCACACACCAAGAATGTAATGTGGAGTTTTATTAAATACCATTCAAATTAAGAGACCAGGGAAATAACCATCATGTGGATACACAGACCCACATCCATTTAATGATCTAGCTGCCATAAGGTCTCAATCATAAAGAAAACCATGAGAAGTCTTTGGGAATCAGTGTCAACTTGAACTTTGTTTCCAAGGAACCTCACAATATCTCTCACTAATATGTTGGGACCTTTTGCCTCCCTTGAGCTCGCAGCCATTATTGGACGTTGGCTGAAGTTGCCTCATGACCCTTCCCAGAGCACTTCCGTGTACATGACCTAGCTGGATTACTGCGCATGAGGGCATTTGGCTCGTGCAGGTTTCTAGTCTTAGCCCCACCTGAAAGTCCAACCTGAAACGTGCCTAAGCCCTTAGTGATAGCAACGTAATTGGCCCTTATTGGCCCCTGCTCTTTCTTCCCTTTACTTCCCCCTTGATCTCTATATAACCGTGTACTTGATGCAATGAAGCTGAGAATTGCTGCGCCTTGACGGCTGACACAACTCCTGGCTTGGTGTGGTTTCTTCCTGGTCTCAGGGGGGGGACCGGGCCGCCGACTCTTACCCTCTCGCTCAGCCTCTCCCCCCCCCCCCGCCCCCCCACAACAGGCCGGTCCTGCTTGCCCCCATCTGTGCCATTGTTGCTGGGAGCATCACTAATGTACACTTGTGAAAGCAAATGAGCGTAGGATTTTCTGGGCAAGGACTGGGACAGTCACTACCACGTATACTATCCATGGTGTTGCAGAGTTCTTTTCAGAACCACTCCTATCCAATAGTCAGTGGGCTCTAATTTAACCTGGCTCAGGTCTAGAAGCTGTAAAAGGCTGGGACCTTAGTGAAGCAAGTTCTAGTAATCTCTTGGTTACTTATCCTTGGTTTCCTTTGAGGGTATAAATTGAGGAATACTTTTTGATTGCTCATCTATCTTTCCTCTTTTTTTGACTAATATTCTACTAGGTTGCTGATGTACTATGTCTTCTTGACTTCTGCATGGAGATTTATACACATATTTTTTAAACTTGTTTTCTTTTCTAAAGGCACTTGAAAACTGCATGGATAAAATGTTGACAAAACTTCTCTTTAATCTTACAGAAACTGGATAAAATGACATACTTCTAGCCACTATGTTCTCACCAATCTAATCTCATGCTTGGCCCTAACCTTATACTAGTGTTTTTCTTAGTCCATCTTGACACTTATTTCTTACTACATTTTACAATCCAGTCTTCTATGACTGATGGAAACATTGGCTTGTTTTCTGTATATTTTGCAGACAATGTTTCTCATGTTTCCATTGCCTTGGAAGAAAAGAAACTTCTGGGTATTTAATCTGTACTTCTGTAAAGACAGCTCTACTTTGCCTTTGAATTATATCAGACTTTTTTGTAGATAATATTCTCACACACATTTTAGGTCACCATGTATCTTATTATCCTTCTAGTGTGTTTTATAAGGTCATTAAATTACTTGACATCCCTATAGCTATTTAGCTGCAATGTCTCCCAGATAATTCCATGATCCAGAAATGGACCATATTCTTGAACTATGCTCAACCACAGCTGTTAACCTATAAAAAAATCATGAAGACTTCTCTAAATCTTCTGAAAATATTTTTTATAATTTTGTATAAATACATATGTATCTATGCACAGCTATATATGTATATACATATATTTATACATACAAATATAAGTAGTATTTTACATATATCATTTTCTACTAGAAAGCTTAATTCTGTTCTATACCTAAAACTCCAGAAGCTTGATCTGGATCTTAATAAGGCAATTAGATTAGCCCTATTAGTAATCTTAATCACATTGTATTTGATCCTAAAAAAAGAAATTACAAGTTGCTTTAATATGAGTGTTTAACATTGGAAGACACTGAGAATAGTAGAGACAGAAACCATTTAACCCACCAAAACAGACTTTTTTTGTTTGACCTAATTCATCATGGGTATTCAAGAGGAAATGAGTAAAAGCATTTTATTACAGAAATTGGAATAACTTAAATTAGAAACTCCTCAAATACATTCCAACACAGATGGTAAGGCAGTTACCAATATTGTCCCACTAATTTCTACAGAATTTTCATTTACTTACAAATGACTTTAATAAAAGCAAGTGAAATTAAATCAGTAGTAATAATCTCAAGACCCCACATATTACCATTGCATATTTCCTTTAAGAACTTGATTAATTACCTATCCTTCCATTAAACTTCAGATTCATCCTTTTTACTGGTTTCTTCACTTACTAAGCTCTTTCAAATGTTGTTTTCATACCAGTAATAAAACCACAGCTTCATTATGACAGCTCAGTTTGCCTATCTAAATATCATAATGGGACCTCAAATTTGCTATAGTTCACAAAATTCTTTCCCCCAAAAAACCCTGCAAGTATTCTTTTCCATGTTTTTCATTAAACAAACAGCATTAACATTTCCTGAATGTTTATGTTCAAGTTAGATACATCATTGATTTCTCTTTTTACTCCTTTTCTCATTCCTATTGTCAGTAGCATGATTCTTTCTCATCTTAGACAATTTCCACAATCCTGTGTATTCATTTCCTATTCTGTTGTAACAAGTTATCACAAAACTGCATATAGTCTTACAGTTTGAAGGTCAGAAGTATGAAATGGATCCCTCTGGGCTAAAACAAGGTGTTGACAGAACTACATACCTTTTTTTGAGGCTCTCAGGGAGACTCAGTTTTCTTGTCTTTTCCAGCTTTTAGAGACTGCCAGCATTATTTGGCTCAGGTACACAGTCACTCTTCAAAGCCAACAACAGTAGACAAAACCTTTCTCACACTGCCACACTCTGACTCTTCTGAGCCCTCTCCAATTTTTAAAGGACCTGTGATTACATTGGAACCACCTGGATAATCCAGCATGCTGCTTCTATTTTAAGATCAGTTGATTAGCAATCTTAATTCCATCTGCTACTTTAATTTCCTTTGCCATGTAAACTAAGAACCCATAAGTTCTGGAGATTAGGATGTAGGGTTCTATTATTCTACCTACCATACCTTGCAATAAACATTGACATACATGCCTTTTTTTCCCCTGCAGTAGAGCAAGGACAGTATTTAATTTATATTTGCAGAAGTGATTTATTGGATTAAAGTACATAAATTTTTTTTTTGTTAGGAAGTGTTGCTAAAATACTCTCCCAGCGTGCCTTGGTGTATACTCTAATTGGTATAGTAAAAACAACTGTTCTTTAAACATTTTCTGTAGTGTATGCATTATTAGTGTTCTGCCGAAACTCCCTTCACTGGTTACATATTCCACCTGGAGGGGGGGGGACTTGAAGCCTACAACCAATAACTGGCAAAAGGTCTCATTCATAGTAGGAAAGATTCTGCGGCAGTCAGGGCTCTGAGCTCCTCAGAGAACTGGGCTGAAGCTAGTCTCCATATCCTCTGCATTGACTGCATTCTTTCTCCTCAAGTCCTATGGTCCTTCCTTCACTTCTCATCTCTTAAGAGCTCTCTCATAAGAAATCACTAGAACAGAAATTCTAGAATCTCAAGTCATGCTTTCAGAGAAGCTTTCCTTAGACATTTACTAATGCTGATAAGGATAGAGCTTTTTTTGTGACAGATATGACTGGTGAAATGCTTATTTACGTTTAAGATTTTTTAAATGTAACTTGGCCATCTGTGTTTCTCTTTCAGCAAATTGCTTCACTCCTTTCAGCAACTGATTTATTCAAGTTTTTCTTATTAACTAGTAACATTTATGTTAAAGATATATGTTTGTTAGTAATAAGAGTTTTAAAAATATTGAATTTCCACTTGCTTTTTCATTTCCTTTATGAATAACTTTTCAGTGATTTATTTGGTGATTGTCTTAATAATTAAATAATTAAAATAATAATAAATAATTAAAAATAAGATTGCATTGCATTACTGTAGGTAATAATCACCTTGTTATAATAATCACCTAGTGATTTTTTTGGTGAATTTATTAGTTGTAATACTATTTTTTTATCTTACTATGGGTATACAACATCATATAATCTGTGAAATAATTATACTTTTATTTTTCCTATCTCAATTTTTTAAAAAGATTTTATTCATTTGATAGAGAGAAACACAGCTAGAAAAGGAACACAAGCAGGGGGAGTGAGATGGAAGCAGACCTCCTGCTGAGCAGGGAGCCTGGTGTGGGGCTGGACCCAGGACTCCATGACCTGAGGTGGAGGCAGAGGCTTAATAACTGAGCCATGCAGGCATCCTCCCCCCATCTCAATGTTTTTATTTTATTTTCTTGGCTAATTTTTCTGGCTAGAACTTCCTATACAATGACAAGTATAAATGGCAAGAGTGGACATTCTTAACTTGTTCATGATCTGAGAGTGAAAACATTCATTATTTCTAAATTAAATATGATAGCAATGTAGGTTTTTTATTTATGCTTTTTATTAGGTTGAGAAAGTAACCTTCTATTCATTGCCTTGCTTTGTTTTTATCATAAATTAGTGTCAGATTTTGTCAAATACTTTTTCTGTATCTCTTTGAAATGATCATATGATTTTGTCTTTTATTCTGTAGATTTGATATATGAATTCATAAATATGAATTTATTTATTTTGAAAGTTAACCCTACTTTCCTTTCCTGGGATATATCTCACTTGGTCATGGTATAATATATATATACCATGATATAGGTGGGTTTGGTTTGTTAGTATCTGTTCATAATTTTTGCATTTATAGTCATAAAATATTATTCTGTAGTTTTGTTTTATTATGACACTTTTATTTGGTTTTGGTATTAAGGTAATACTGTCTTCGTGGCATTAGTTAAAAAGTGTTCCTACTATTTTTTTGAAGACTTTGTGAAGAATTAGTATGAATTATTTTTAAAATATTTGGTAGGTTACATCAGTAAAGCTTTCTGAATATTTGTAAAAAAATAAATTAATTAATAATTTAATTGATTAACTTATTATTGCCCTATTGAGGTTTTCTATTTCTCCCTAAGTTGGTAGTTGGTATCTTTTTAAGAATTTGTCTTTCAACATTTTTACTATGATGCAACTGTGTATGAATATCTTTTTGTTTATACTACTTGGAGTTTGTTGAATTTTGGGATGTGTGGATTAATATTTGTTATCAAATTATCAAAATATTAAGAAGTTTTCAAGTATGATTTTTTTCAAAAATTTTCTTTTCCTTTTTTCTCCTGGTACTCATATTGCATATATCTTAATTTGTTTAATGTTTCTCTCACTTCTCTGAGAAAATGTTCATTTTTCTTCATTCTCTCTTTCTCTGGATTGCATAATTTCTATTGATCGATCTTCACATTTGCTGATCTTTAATTCTGCTAGTTCATATCTACTTTGAAACTCTGTTGAATTTTCATGGAATCATTTTACTTTATTTGAGAGGGGGAAGGGGTAGAGGAAGAGAGAGAATCTTAAGCCAGCTCCACATCCACTGCAGAGCCCAATGCTGGGCTCGATCTCATGACCCTGAGATCATTATGTGAGCTGAAATCAAGGGTCAGATGTTTAACTGACTGAGCCACACAGCCACCCCAAATTATTATACTTATAAATAGAGTTTTCATTTTTTAAATATATATCTCCTTAATAATATTTTCTATTTGATGGTTGATTATCATCACACGTTTATTTGCTTCTTTAAGCCTAAGGACTTTTAATTCTTTGAACATATAATGGTGTCTTGAAGATGTCTTATAAAAACTGACGTTGAAGCCCTCTCACAGGCAGTTTCTGTTGTAGGCTTTTCTCTCTTGATGGCTCATTCTTTCCCTTTTCCTTTTATGTTAAGTAATTTCATATTAAAACTGGAGATTTTAGATAATATATTGCAGCAATTCTGGATACTAAATTCACATACCCCTTAGGAGATTGTTGCTTTCCTATTTGTTGAGTGACTAAGTTGAACATCTTTAGTGGAGTCTATTTCATCCACAATGTGAAGCCTGTGCCTTTCAGGTAGATGTCTTTGACTGGGAGCTAGTGTGTAAGAAGTCCCATTTTCTTGGCCACATCTATCCAGAGTGGAGCATCCATCAGGATTGAGCTGTTAGAGGTACAGAGGGAGGAAGTTTGTTGTTATCCAAAGACTAATGATCATGATTAATGAGATTTAGTAGGCTTTCTTCAATAAATGTAACTTCATCTGTATGCTTAGCACAATTCCAGGGAACATGAATACATGTTTATTATTTTTACAATAACTTTCACCAGTTATAGTTGCTTCCCTTATAAGCAAATCCATGATACTTTTCACACATCATTCCTGAAGTGAACCTGCCCACAATTAGTCTTGCCTACTTTGTTTCCAAATCTCAACATTATACCCCTCAGTATGCCTTGAAATTACATCTTATTCTACTAATCAGGAAAAATATCTATTATTCATAAATCACTTATCCCTACCAAGGATGTAAATTGCCCTAAAATAGTATCAATTAAGAGTCTATTTTGACCAATTACAAGTTGAGTTTAATCATCTTGAAATGAGTGTTTTGTTGTAATTATCCTATTAAGTCCTTTCACTGTGATTTCCAGATTTTCTTAGTATTAAACAGTCCCTTTTCCCTGAATCAGCACTTCTTATCCAAGGATAGTTTTTCCCCTCTAAACAGTATCAATAATTACAGACATCGTTGGTTGTCATGAGAGGGTCAGGGAAAGAATGTGTTTCCAGCATCTTGTGAGTAGAGGCAGAGTTGCTCCTACAAGAATGAACTATGTGGACAAAGTCCAATAATGGAAAGTTTAAGAAACCCTGTGCTAATTCATTCGTATCTCTTCTGAATGGTAGTACTTCAGTCAGATCACACTTTCATAGTATATATCTCATGCTCCCCATAACTTTTATTAAATAGATTGTGACTAACTTTAGATCCAGTAGAATTAACATAAGATATGAGTTCACTTGTAAAGCAAATACAAAACAATTTAAAATGACAGAAAATTTAATGTAAAAATTTTCTCATATCTTCTTTGAAAAAATAAAATTAAACCTTTTACATATAGAACAAAATAAAAACTCAGAACCTTAAGACATTGCTAAAGAGAGATAAATTATTTATTCCAGAATAACAGCAAGGACCTTTCCTTTTAAGCTACCTAAAAAGCATTTACCTCAAAAATACAATAAAGAAAAGAAAAGAGAGAGAGAAAAGTAAACAGAATCAGTAAAAGTAAAAATTAAATGAAAGGCATCATAGAGTGCAATCAAAATCAATATCTCAAGCTCATTTCAAGATAAAGAAAAATAGGAATAGAAAAAGAATAGGACACTATTAAACTAACAAAAAAGTCTACAATAGAATTTGCACATAACACTTCTCTTTGACTCCTTTTTGGTTTTTAACTGGATGGAGCTTCAATAAAAAAAGTGTTCCAGAAACTGGAAAACACATGGTTCATGCCAGTCAGCAAGCAAGCCCATGTGGAATGGAGGCATTATATAAAACTCTTAAGTTGTTTTCAGGAAAACCTTTTCTCAACATTATTTGTTACTTATATTAGATAATGGGAGGTTTGAATAGATATATGAAATTATTCCTGGTAAACTTTGAAAGTTAGGTCAATTTTAATGTTAGATGTGATTAAATAAGGTATTAGGGCAGAATTATCATCTTACTATATTGGCTTTATAGTCACTCTGTAAATTACATACATACACAAACACACACACAGAATCACTTCCTATTACATATGCTAAATAGAATGGTTTGATATGCAAGACTGGTTTAAAGAGTAAAATCTTTAAACCCCTTTGATTAATAGTTGTCACAGGAAAACAATTCAGTCCAGAACTGTTATTGGATTAAAATATTCTTTAACTGAGGGAAGAACAGAGATCCTTCTTTTCTCCTGTTACTTAGCTAAAAATTTAACAAAAGCTACTGCCTTATTATTTAGTCTTCTAGCATCAAATGATAAATTACATCACTCTCCTTTAAGTTTTGCTAAAAGGTGCAAGTTTATTTCATTCACTCATTTTAAGAAGAGAAAATGATACATACACAAGTGGAAACTGATCAAATTGATTCTACTCCTCAGTAACAAGTGATTTAATAAACTGCCAAGCCTTGTTACATAAGACCTTTGAAAACACTGGATTTTCCACCTGAGATATACTTATTATTGCAAGTACAAAGCAAGCAATACTGCTTTTATAATTTCAAGTCATTGAGAGGACCAAAAACTATTATTAATTTGTGCATGAGAAAGTCAATTTTAAACTAAACCATTTCACCTCAGTTGTGAAATTATTTTTCCCTGGATTTAGAAAATCATTAAAGAGATTGGGTTATCAGCATCAAGACAAGTTAATTGATTCCATACTATATGGTCCATGTAAATATTAGGAACTGAAAGAAATAGTAAGAAAAAAGTAAGAAAGAAAGAAAGAAAGAAAGAAAGAAAGAAAGAAAGAAAGAAAGAAAGAACGAAAGAAAGTTTGTCATTGAATAGCTATAAAAATGTTAAGTGATTCAACCTCATTTTTACACATGTTGGGTTTTGCTATTGCTATTTTCATGGTAAATTAGCTTATTCTTTTGCCTGCCCTCCTGATATTCATCACTCCTTATTTTCAGAAATCAGTGATGTGAGAGAACTTTTGGTCCTTTTGTATTGTGGTTATCCTGTTTCGTTTACCATGTAGAAGTAGGATTCTGATCTAAACTCATGTTGCATAATGAGTCCAATACCTAAATTGTTGATTCATGTTTGATGTCATTGTCCTCAAAAACTTAAAGGCTGTTTTCAACATGAGAAATAAAGGTGTTGGAAGAGTGATGCGTTCAGAGTCCAGAGAACTGGGTACTACTTTCACCTTTGCCTCTAACCAGCTATGGGATCTCAGAAAAATTGCACCATTTATGACACATAGTTTCCTCACCATACAGTGAAATCTGTAGAGTAGTGCTTCTTGCAATTTATTGTGCCTTGGAATCATCTAGGGAATTTTGTTAAGATTCACATTTTTAGGGGCACCTGGGTGGTGCAGTTGGTTAAGTGACTGCCTTTGGCTCAGGTCATGACTCCGGAGACCCGTGATCGAGTCCCACCTCAGGCTCCCTCCCTCTCTCACTCCCCCTGCTTGTGTTCCCTCTCTGGCTATGTTTCTCTCTGTCAAATAAATAAATTTAAAAAAAATTCACATTTTTATTAAATAAGACTGAAATGGGGTCCTAGATTTTGCATTTCTAACTGCCCAGGTGATTTTCCTGGGATCACTATAGACCTATTCTGAAACTCAAAGGCACATTAATATCAAAATACTGGTCTGCCAAAAGGACATTTGGGCTCTGCTCATATGAATTTCTAATTCCTGTTTATTGATGCATCATTTGAAATCACAGGATAGCATAATTTAGTGACAATTTTTATCTGTGAGCTACTATGTGTTTAAGAATTGCTTGGTGCAGTAAATTCAGAAATGACCTTGCTCGATTGTAAATAAATTGTCAATCTGTAGAGCTGTGGTAATTCTACAAAGTGATCTATAATCTATCATGTAGTTTTTGTATGTTCTTTCATGAGCACAGTAATTAGAGACAAAATATTCTTGCAAGACCATCATTAAGATTTGCTTATGGATTCATCTTGATGAAGTTATAATATGGGTAAAGCAAAGTCATTTTTCTATAGAACAGAAAGATTATCTAAACATAGGATTCAGTCTTGTGAACTTAATTTTATACAATCAACTAAAAGAAATTTAGATCCTGATAAATCTGCTATTCTAAACATTTTCCTCACACTTTTTTCTCTGGCCCATCCAAAAATATTACTAAAATTTCAAGAACATGACAGTGTGTGTGTGTGTATGTGTGTGTGTGTGTGTGTGTGTGTGTGTATAATAATAAAGTGTGTGTATATATATATATATATATATATATATAATCATTTTTCAAAAAAAGTGTATTTTTAATTCTTCTTTTAAAAAATAAAGGATAGCGATAATGGCAAGTAAGACTCTAAGATGGCACTACAGATTCCTACCTGGTCCTGAATGAACTCTACAAAACCCCTACCCTTTAAATGTTGTCTATATGATGGCATATTACTCCTATAATTGTCACATTACATAGAAAGAGAGATTTTGCAGATGAAGTTAAGATCCATGATTACTTAATGCTGAGTTAATTCAAAGGGAGATAATCCTGGATGTGTCTGAGCTCAGCAGAGAAGCCTTAAGAAAGATCAGAGATATCTGAGAAATTCTCCTGCTGACATTGAAGGAGCAAATAACCATGTCATAAGTGTCTGTAATAGGTTCATATGGCAAGGATTTTAGGATGGCTTCTAGGAACTGAGAGCATTACCTTGCTGATAGGAAGAACACTAGATAATCAATCTTACATATGCAAGACACTAAATTTTGTCAACAACCGGTGATTTTGTAAAAGGATCTCAAGCCTCAGATTAGACTGCAGCTCCAGCCAACATTTTGGTTTTAGCCTTTTGAGACCCTGAATAGATGACTAATATAAGCCATGTCCAGATTCCTGCCCCACAGAAACTGTAAGATAATAGTTGTTATTTTAGGATGTTAAATTTGTAGCAATTTTTTAGAAAGCAACATATCCACTGATGAGACAAAGTTGATAGGAGAGGGAATAACAGTGGATGAGAAATATCAACAAGTTTTTAAGAGACTAAATCAGTTCAAATAATTGTAACTAAGGACAAAATAAAATGAATTCTGTACACTAACAGAAGTAGGTAATGACTAAAAATAAAGAGCTTATTCATCCCACAGAGTACTAGAAAGAGAGACAAAAAATGTGGAGGTAATAAGTACTACAGAAGAGGACTTAAAAGTAGGACTTAAAAGTCCTGCTTTCCTCTATCACCATCATTACCAAAGATCAGAGATTTAATTTTTAGAAAAACGTAACCAGATCATCCCTATACTTCAACTATTGGGCACAGTAAAATGTAGGATGAATTTCAAGACAGAAAACTGGGATATCAGAACCATTCCTCCATCACAGAGATACACCTAAAACCAGGGGACTGTAGGACAATTCTTTTAATTCAACCTGCTCAGTCCCAAAGAAAGAAACTTGATGGACTTGTGTTAGGGGGCCTTTTTCCCAAAAAATACCATTTTCTTATTTCTCTGTCAATATAGTCATCTGCTTAATAATAAATACTTATATACTCAGAACTTCTGATAATCTTTTCAGTTTTGCTTTTCATTATTCATGTGAGACCAATAATAGCAAGATTTTAAAGAAACTTCAAGGGAAACATGACTCCAAAATAAACAGGAAAAATAAAAACAGAAAATAGTGACACTAGTTTAGCAGGCATAAAGCCTTCAAAATGTGAAAAAAAAATTTTAAACTAGACTTCTATGTCCATATTAAACTTAAATTAATTGCAAGGGCAGAATAAGAACAGTTTCTGATACTCAAATTTTCAAACAACACCTCCAATGCATCCTTTTATAAATTTCCTAGAGAATAAAGTTTGAACATAAGAAAATAAAATTTCATTATAAGAGTATTACAGTGAAGATTTAGGGAAAGGTTGTGATCTACACCATTGAAAGTTAAAGATAGAATGGGGCAAGATAGCAGAGAAGTAGGGGACCCTGTTTCAAATGGTACCCTGAAATGAGCTAAGTATCTACCAGAACACTCTGAACATCTATGAAATCAGCCTGAGACATAAAACTATATACTTCTGGATCTCTCCAAGGGCAAAAGAACATCAGCAGAGAGGTAAAACAAAGAGGGAACACTGGGACTGATTTTGGAGGAGAAACAGAGGGGGAGGGAGCCGCCAGAAGCAACCCATTGGAAGGTAATACCTCAATACGAAAGTGCCCTGTGCTTGAGGAGGAGCATCAACTTGCAGTCTGGTTAAAATCACTCAAAATCAAAACGTCTTAAGAGACAACTGGAGGAATGTCACGGCCACTGGCAGGAACATAAAACTGCAATCCGGGGTGGCGGTTGAAGGTGCTCCCTGGCGCCTGAGTAAACCTGGCAGTGGGAGAGGAGACCCTGAAACTGCACTTGCACCACCACCTGGGCTAGGCACATGCAACATGCTGTGGAGGTCACTCTTCCCACAACCGTCTGAGCAACATGTGGGACTGTGGGGTCCTAGTGCACCCAGCGTGGGTGTGGTCTCCAGCGAGCTTCAGGACAGTGACCAGCTCACAGAAACTGATATCACTTGTAGTTTCTGTGGCACGGGAATGAAGGGACAAGCGGAGGCCTTGGGCGCCATTCTGACTGGAGACTGGAGGCATGTGCTACCTGTTAGAGGTGGCAGGGTGCAGGGGAGAGTGCAGAGGGGGAGTCTGTGCATCTCTCCATCCAGAGGGGGGAGTGGACTAAGGTTTCTCTCTGAAATGGAGGTCTGGGTGTGGACAGCTTACTTTGCTCTGACTCCAAAAAACCGCAAAAAAACAAAAACCTCTGGAGAACAAAATCCTGAAAACCCAGTTTCCATAGAGCTCAGCCTCTTGATAGGGGCAGGGAGATTGATCCCAAGCAACATTGACTGAAAAACAATGCAGCAGTCCCCACCCCCAGAAGGCAAAACAGAAAAACAAGAGGACAACCATCAACGGGTCTCCATAAAATGGTAAAAAACCAACATTTTGGGGGAAAAATATTAAACTCCCGGTACTACCCCAAAACCTGTGTATTTTATAAATAAAGCTTTTCATTTTTTTAAACTTCTTTTCATTTTTATTTTTTTCACTTTAAAAAATTTTAAATGCATTCTCACGATTCTTGCTTTTTTATTTTTTAACCCACTTATTATTACAACTTGATATTTAATACAACATTCCATAATAACTTTTTAACTTGAATGTTTTTGCATACATATACCTGTTTGTTTATTTCTTTTTTAAAATATCCACATAGATTTAAGCTTCAAGGTAATCCTTCATTCTTGTTCAATACTACCTGTATATATAAACCAGTTTTTAGTTTCCCTATATTTCTAGAAAGGTCCTCTAACAATAATAACAAGATACACCCAGGAGGAACTGAAATATTTTCCTCGCCCATAACAAGGGTTTGTACTCACCTTCCTATCTTATTCTTCTGTCAGTGATTCTGTGTATTTGTTTTTGCCTTTGCACTATATAAATGTTATTCTTAGGGATCATTTGGTCTGGGTTTTGCTTTTTAATTTTCCCCCATTTCTTTTACTTTTGATGGTCTTTTTGTTTATTCTTTTTTATTTTTGTGCCATATAAATCCTACCATTAAGGCCATTTTAGCCAGGTTTTTTCTTCCTTTTTTCCTTTTTTCTCTTTTTTTTTTAATTTTTTTTTAAAGATTTTATTTATTTGACAGAGAGAAACACAGCCAGAGAGGGAACACAAGCAAGGGGAGTGAGAGAGGGAGAAGCAGGCTTCCTGCCGAGCAGGGAGCCCAATGTGGGACTCGATCCCGGGTCTCCAGGATCATGACCTGAGCTGAAGGCAGTTGCTTAACCAACTGAGCCACCCAGGTGCCCCGTCTTTTTCTCTCTTTTTTATTTCTTCTTCCTTTTGGTGGTGACTTCTGATTGCTCCAAAACCTTCCAACCGGCAACTCGCCTGCATCGTGGTTGATATATTCAGCTATACATCCCCTCAACCACCCCTCACCAATATGAGTCGGAGGAGGAACATCCAACAGAAGGAAAACTCAGAGGTTGCAACCCCTGTCACAGAATTCCTGGATATGGACACAAACAATATGACAGAAATGTAATTCAGGGTAGCAATCATCCAAGCAATGGCTAAGTTGGAAAAGACCATTAGTGCCAAGATAGAAGCTCTAAGGGTGGAAGTGAAAGTTGATCTGGCAGAGGTTAAAAATGCAATCCAATCTAATACAAATACTCTAACAGGTAGGGTAAGTGAAGCGGAAGATTACATTAGTGATCTAGAAGACAGATTGATGAGAAGGAGGAGTGGAGAAGACTTGGAACAAACAGCTAAAATCCCATGAAAGTAGAATTAGGGAAATAAATGATGCCATGAAACACTCCAATATCAGTATTATTGAAATCCCTGAGGGAGTTGAGAGAGAACAAAGGCTAGAAGATATAGTTGAACAAGTCCTGGATGAAAATTTCCCTAATCTGGGAAATGAAACAGGCATTTGTGTCCTAGAGGCAGAGAGGACACCCCAAAGATCAACGAGGCTAGAAAAACTCCAGGCAAAGACTGTGAAATTCACGAATCATAAATTCAAGGAATATGTCTTAAGGGCAGCTAGGGGGAAGAGATTCCTTATGTATAGAGAGAAGAGGATCAGAATAATGTCAGACCTGTCCACAGAAACCTGACAAGCCAGAAAGGGCTTGCAAAACATATGTAGGAAATTAAATGAAAAAAAATTGCAACCAAGGATAATGTACACAGCAAGGTTGACTTTCAAAATGGAAGGAGAGATAAAGAGCTTCCAGGACCGGCAAGGGCTAAAAGATTATGTGACCACCAAGCCAGCACTACAAGAAATATTAAGGAGTGTTCTATAAAAGAGGAATGAGCCCAAGAATGACACAGAACAGAAATTTACAGAGGCAATCTATAGAAACAAGAACCTCACGGGCAACATGATGTCAATAAAGACATATCTTTTAATAATCACCCTCAACATGAATGGCCTAAATGCTCCAATAAAATGGCACAGGGTTGCAGACTGGATAAAATGACAGGACCCATCCAAATGCTGTCTAAAAGAGACACACTTTGAATCTAAAGATACATCCAGACTGAAAGTGAGGCAATGGAGAACCAACTTTCATGCCAATGGACCTCAAAAGAAGGCTGGGGTAGCGATTCTCAGATCAGACAAATTATATTTTAATTTAAAGACTGCAGTTAGAGATACAGAAGGACACTGCATTATTCTTAAAGAATTTATACACCAAAAAGATCTAATAATTGTAAATATTTATGCCCCCAACATGAGCAGCCAACTACAAAAGCCAACTGTTAACCAAAATAGTCATATTGATAGGAAGACATTAATTGTAGTAGATCTTAACATGTCACTCTCAACAATAGATCACCTAAACAGAAAATCAACAAAGAAACAAGAGCTTTGAATGACACATTGGACCAGATGGACCTCATAGATATATTCAGAACATTCTACCCTAAAATAACAGAATACTCATTCTTCTCAAGTGCACATGGAACTTTCTCCAGAATAGGCCAGATACTAGGTCACAAATCAGGGTTCAACTGATACCAGAAGATTGAGATTATTCCCTGCATATTCTCTGACCACAACGCCTTGAAACTGGAACTCAACTATAAGAAAAAGTTAAAAGGAATTCAAACACTTGGAAGCTAAAGAATATCCCACTCAAGAATGTTTGGATCAACCAGGAAGTGAAAGAAGAACTTAAACACTTCATGAAAACCAACAGGGATGAAGATACATCAATCCAAATCCTATGGGATATAGCAAAGGCAGTCCTAAGGGGGAAATACACAGCCATCTAAGCCTCTCTCAAAAAAAATTGAGATATCCCAAATACACCAACTCTCTTTACACCTTAAAGAAATGGAAAATCAACAACAAATTAAGCCAACCACACATAGAAAATGGGAAATAATTAAGATTAGAGCAGAGATCAATGAATTATAAACTAGAGATACAGGAGAATACATAAATGAAACTAGAAGCTGGTTCTCTGAAAGAATTAATAAAATCGATAAACCACTGGCCAAACTGATCCAAAAGAAAAGGGAGAGGATGCAAATTAATAAAATTATGAATGAAAGGGGAGAGATCATGACTAACACCAAGGAAATAGAAAAAATTATCAGAAATTATTATTAACAATTATATGCCAATTGGAAGCATTCCTGGAAACCTATAAACTTCCACTGAAATAGGAAGAAATTGACAACCTGAATAGACCAATATATAGTAACGAGATTAAAGCAGACATCAAAAACCTCCCCAAAACCAAGAGCCCAGAACCTGATGGATTCCCTGGGGAATTCTACCAAACATTCAAAGGAGAAATAATACCTTTCTTCTGAAGCTGTCTCAAAAAATAGAAACAGAAGGAAAATTTACAGACTCTTTCTGCATTACTTTAATCCCCAAACCAAGCAAAGACCCCATCAAAAAGGAGATTTTCAGACCAATATCCATGATGAACATGGATGCCAAGATTCTCAACAAGATCCTAGCTAATAGGATCCAACAATACATTAAAAAATTATCCACCATGACCAGGTGGGATTTATCCCTGGGATACAAGGGCTCTTTAAATTCACAAATCAATCAATGTAATAGAACAAACCAATAAGAGAAGAGAGAAGAACCACATGGTCCTCTCATTTGATGCAGAAAAAGCATTTGACAAAATACAGTATCCATTCCTGATTAAAATTCTTCAAAATATAGGGATAGAAGGAACATTCTTAAACCTCATAAAATCTATCTACATAAAACCCACATAAGATATCAGTCTCAATGGGGAAAAACTGGCAGCCTTCCCATTGAGATCAGGAACAAGGCAAGGATACCCACCCTTGACATCATTGTTCAACATAGTATTAGAAGTCCTACAACAGTCCTGGGTCGCTCAGTTGGTTAAGCGACTGCCTTTGGCTCAGGTCATGATTCCAGAGTCCTGGGATTGAGCCCCACATTGGACTCCCTGCTCGGCGGGAAGCCTGCTTCTCCCTCTCTCACTCCCCCTGCTTGTGTTCCCTCTCTAGCTGTGTTTCTCTCTGTCAAATAAATAATTATATCTTAAAAAAAAAGAAGTCCTAGCAACAGCAATCAGACAACAAAAAGAAATAAAAGGTATACAAATTGGCAAAGAAGAAGTCAAACTCTCTCTCTTTGCTGATGACATGATACTTTATATGGAAAACCGAAAAGACTCTACCCTCAAACTACTAAAACTCATACAACAATTCAGTAATATGGCAGGATACAAAATCAATGCACAAAAATCAATTGGGATTTTATACATTAACAATGAAAATATAGAAAGGGAAATCAGAGAATTGATTACATTTATTATAGCATCAAAAACCATAAGATACCTAGGAATAAGCCTAACCAAAGAAATTAAAGATCTGTACTTGAGGAATTACAGAACACTCATGAAAAAAAATGAAGAAGAGACAGAAAGATGGAAGAGTATTCCATGCTCATGGATTGGAAGAATCAACATTGTTAAAATGTCTGTACTGTCCAGAGCAATCTATACTTTCAATGCCATCCCAATCAAAAGTCCACCAACATTTTTCAAAGTGTTGAACAAACAATCCTAAAATTTATATGGAACCAGAAAAGACTCTGAATTGCTATGGAAATGTTGAAAAAGAAAAACAAAACTTAGGGCATCATGTTGCTTGATTTCAAGCTTTATTACAAAGCTGTGATCAACAAGACACCATGTACTGGCACAAAAACAGACACATAGACCAATGGAACAGAGAAGAGAGTCCAGATATGGAGCCGCAACTCTATGGTCAAACAATCTTTGACAAAGTAGGAAAAAATAATCCAGTGGAAAAAAGACAGAATCTTCAATAAATGGTGCTGGGAAAACTGGAGAGCTACATATAGAAAAATGAAACTCGACCATTCTCTTAAGCCACACACAAAGATAAACTTGAAATGGATGAAAGACCTCAACATAAGGCAGGAATCTATCAGATTTCTAGAGGAGAACATAGGCAGTACCTCTTTGACATCGGCCACAGCAACTTCTTTCAAGACACATCTCCAAAGGCAAAGGAAACAAAAGCAAAAATGAACTTTTGGGACTTCATCAAAATAAAAACCTTCTGCACAGCAAAGGAAACAGTCAACAAAACAAAGAGGCAACCTGCAGGATGGGAGAAGGTATTTGCAAATGGCACTACAGACAAAGGGCTATATATATCTATAAAGAACTCCTCAAACTCAACAACCAAAAAGAAGATGATCACATCAAAAAATGGGCAGGAGACATGAAGAGGTGCTTCTCCACAGAAGACATACAAAGGGCTAACAGACACATGAAGAAATATTCATCATCATTAGCTGTCAGGGAAATTTAAATCAAAACCACATTGAGATACCACCTTACACCAGTCAGAATGGCCAAAATTAGCAGAACAGGAAACAACAAGTGGTCCATATATACAATGGAATATTACACCTCCATCAGAAAGGATGAATACCCAACTTTTGTAGCAACATGGATGGGATTGGAAGAGATTATGCTGAGTGAAATAAACCAAGATGAGAATGCCAAATATCATATGGTTTCACTTACTTGTGAAGCATAAGGAGTAATATGGAGGACAGTAAGTGTAGGAAAGGATTTGTGAACTGGAGTAAATCAGAGAGGGGGATGAAATATGAGAGACTTTGGACTCAGAAACAAACTGAGGGTCGTGGAGGGAGGGAGGTGAGGGGATGGGTGAGCCTGGTGGTGGGTATTGAGGGCATGTATTGCATGGAGCACTGGGTGTGGGGCATAAACAATGAATCCTGGAACACTGAAAAAATAAAATAATGTAATAAAAAGAAAATTAAAGGTAAAAATGTGGAAAATTATAAAATAAATAAAATATAATCAAAGCAAATTACTTGATTCAACATTTTTTAGTATTTACATGGGCAAAGCATTGTAAATACTATGATGTCAACTTGACTGGGCTAGGTGATGCCCAAATAGTTTGTCAAACATTATTTCTGAGCATGTCTTTGAGTGTGCTTCCAGAAGAGATTATTACTTGAGTCAGTATCCTGAGTAAGGAATATAACATTTCACTAATATAAGTGGCTATCATCCAATCTGTTGAGGGCCTAAATAGAACAAAAATGTGGTAGAAGGGTGAATTTGCTCTCACTTCAGCTAGGACATCTGTCTTCTCCTGTCCTCTAACACCCGCACTCCTGGTTCTTGGACCTTCACACTTGGATTGAGACTTATACCATCAACTCCCCTGGTTCTCAAGCTTTCAGATGCAGACTGAATTATACCAGGGCTTCCCTAGTTTGCCAACTTGCAGACAGATCTTTCAACTTCTCAGCCTCCATAATCTCTTGAACCAATTATTAAAAAAAAAATCTATCTATACATATACATAAAAATCCAATTTTTTTCTGTCTTTATGGAGAATTCTGGCTAATACAAACACTCAGGCTACTGAATCAACCAAAACTGATAAAAAATGCAATGAATGAAGATATAAAGTGGCAGGTGAAGAGAATAAGTATGCTAGATCATGGACCAGTAGAATAGAAAACAAGTATGTATCTAAAATGGATACATGAAAATTTAGCAATGAAGTCATATTATCCATGCTTATGTAGTTAACACATGAACAGCTTTAAAAAGCAAGGATGGAAAAAATAATAGGAAAAGAGACCAAGGCTATAGGGATAGAGTAGGAATAGAGCAGAGAACTGTTTTACTCTATAATAAACCTTATAGAACTAGTTCATTTTCATTAAAAGTGAAGTTACATAATTTTATAAGTAAAATAATTAAAAACTAGAGTTGTAAGAAAATAAGATCATGTACCCCTCACCATATGTAATATAATATTATCTTATGCTTTTGATGAAAAATTAAGGATATAAATTATTTATGAAGCTCATAAATGGTAAAATTGAGGCTTAAGTTTAAATTTGTTGATATGGTTTTAAAGTCAGTGCCTGATTCTCCATACCATATTCCTACCAAAATAAAGGATTATGAACAATAAATATCTATTATTATGTAATTGGTTAGTTTGAGACAAAGACTATATGTATTACTTTCCTAGGGCTTCCATAACAAAATAACATAAAGTGGATGTTTTTAAATGACAATTATGTATTTTTTCATAGTTCCAGAAACCAGAAAGCCAAAATTAAGGTGTTGGCAGAGTTGATTTCTTCCAAAAGCTCTAAGAAAGAATACGTTCCCTGCCTCTGTCTTAGTTTCTAGTGGCTACCAGCAAGCCTTGGCATATATTTCATAAACACATCATTTCAGTTCCTGCCTCAGTCTTCACATCACTTTCCAGTCTGTGTGTCTTTCTGTTTTCTTCTCTTCTAATGGATTAAGTGTCTACCTGATTAAGCCAAGATGATCTCATCCTGAGATTAGTACAATTACATCTAAGAGACACTTTTCTCAAACCAGGTCACACTCACAAATTCCCAGTGTACACATATTTTGGGTGGCCAACACTCAATCCACTAGTGTTTAAAATTTATTTTTACACTCTTACCTTTATAAGGTTGGCCATCTTGATGATTCATTGCCGCTGAGCTGAGTTTCCTACATGCCTGTTTATTATTTAAGAATGATATTTATTACGTTTCCCCCCAAAATATAGGAGCTAGTACTCTATTTGGAAACAGGTGAAGTTGAAGCCAATATGTTATTTCAGAGTACCAAAAGGCCGTGTGATTTCATTGTCAAAAGACAGTCTCTTTGAATGGTTGGATGCTGATTAAGAAGAAAGTGATATTTATAATTCTCTATTCTTTTCTAAGGTGGGTGGACCAAGAAATGCAGAGGGTTCTTAATTGAATGGACAAAGTGTCTGAATATGTGCATTTGGTAGAAATGAAATAGTAAAGCTAATTTACTTAAACAAAAGAAGAAGAAGAAGGAAGAGAAACATAGGAAAATGCTCAGAGAAAAATAAAGAGCAAGGAAGGGTGAAAAAAGTAACACTGACTCCTGAATGTACAAAGGGAGGCAGAGAATGTTTGTGGGCACTTAGAAAGATGCCTGAAATGGAGTAATGTCAAGAGAGAATTAAGGAAATTTTATACTATTAAGGAAGTAGTGTAGGCCCACATACATACTCTTCCTCTTTGAAATCTCTGTTAGTCATTATTGCCTTTGTAGGGTGAGTTATTTTAAAGAAATTCTATGATCGGATGAGTCCTGCTTCCAAGTTGTCTTGGAAGACAAACAGAGGCTGCCCACAGGACACCATACATGGGTGGATAGATGCAATTAGTTGTTTTATATTTAAAATCTGGTGTCATTAGCAATTGGAGAGGGGTACCATGCTCTTGATGGGTATGAAATAGAAGAGTAACAAAAAATGAATTACTTCATAGCATAACTGGGTTTTTGGTGCCAAAATCTTCTTGGAAAATACCCCTTATTATAAATAGAACACCAACATATTGTATTTTACATCATTCACCCTCCATAGCCAAATTCCTTTCAACCATCAAGATCAGAGTACAATCCATGATTAAATAACAGACATAATAAGGGTAACTTCTCTCTCTTAAAATTGCAATATTATCTGTGTGTGATTCTTCATGGAGTACTAAAACTATATCTTTTGATTAAAATAAACCGTAAGGGAAATCTGTAAGTTCTGTGAAATGTATGTTAGGGATATTACAAGACTCTTGAAAATTCTTTGTTTAACAAAGCACTTTCTTGTAGCCTCTGGCTCTAAACTAATATAAAAGAAATTATCTTAGAGTTGGCATATAAGAATATACAAGAAGAAAGTGTGTAGTTTATTAATGGGACATTTTTGGCTATCTTGAAAGAAAGGCACAATTAAGAATAATGCTTTCCAAGTTATTGAATATTTTATTGCTGAAAGCCCTTCTCATCAAGTAGCCAGTCATGATTCTGTTGAGGGTGACTTATTTGAGGTTACCCAAAATGGGCAACCTTCATTTACTTGGGTTTAATCTTGAGTCTACTTCTCATTAAATGTCATGATCTTGTCAAATATATAACTCCTCTGGATCTGAATTTGATTGTCTATATCATGGGAGTGAGTATATCAACCACATTCATATTTTATGGAAATGGATTATAGTTAAGGTGAAAATAATAGAATACTGACTAGTAGGAGTAACAAATTTGCAAACAGATGGTAATAATAGACTATGTAGACTGCTCTGATATGGGATATAAAAGGAGATTTCTAATCCAGACTTGGGAGTTCTCTTAAAAGAAGATAAACCAGAGAAAGTTTGATTAAACCAGAGAAAATATGATTATTAAATCAACATCAGAAAATTGACTAGCTATATGAAAGGGGAAGATGGAGGGATAACAGTCCACATACAGTGAACAGATACAGGGTGGTTCTGAAACAGGAGAGGACAAAACATTTCTTCTTTCCATTCACTACACTGTGATTTTCCTGTTTAAAGTTGATTTTCCCTGTTAAACTGAAACCAGTGAGAAAAGTGACCCACCTGTCTTGTCCAGCATTCAAAAATGGAGTTCAAAATTTTTTGTGAACTATTTGATAATTAGACACTATTTTTTGAGGATATGTGGGAAGATGGCAGAGTAGGAGGACCCTGAGATCATCTCATCACACAGACACACTGAGGCAACAACCACTCATGATGTGATTCACTCTGCAAATGACCCAAAGAGTAGTAGAATAGATCGTCCACAGCCATAGTAATCAAAAGAATATGGCATTAGCATACACAAAGACATGAAGCAATAGAACAGAATAGACGTTCAAGACATATACCCATACATGTATGGTCAATTAATCTATGACAAAAGAGGCAAAAACATACAATGGGGGAAGGATGGTTTCTTCCATAAATGGTGTTGGAAAAACTGGACAGCTATTTCAAAAAAAAAGAAAGAAAGAAAGAAAGAAAGAAAGAAAGAAAGAAAGAAAGAAAGAAAGAAAGAAAGAAAAAGAAACTGAACCTCTATCTTACACCAGATACAAAAAATACAAAAATTACCTCAAAACAGATTAAAAGCTTGAATGTAATACAGATTTGAAACCATAAACTTCTGCAAAGAAAATCTGGGTAGTAAAATATTTGACATCAGTCTTAGCAACTTTTTTTTTAACTCTGACTCTAAATGCAAGGGAGACAAAGGCAAAAATAAATGAATGGGATTACATCAAACTAAAAAACTTCTGCACAGTGAAGGAAACCATTAGCTAAATGAAAGGCAATATACTGAATAGGGAAGGATATTTGCAAATTACATATCTGATGAGGGATTTATATCCAAAATACATAAAGAACTCATAAAACTTAATAACAAAAGTTCCAATTAAAAATGAGCAAAGGATCTGAATAGACCTTTTTTTCCCAAAAATATACTGAGAGGGTCTCCTGGGTGGCTTAGTCATTAAGTGTCTGCCTTCAGCTCAGGTCATGATCCCAGGGTCCTGGGATTGAGTCCCACATCAAGCTCCCTGCTCAGCTGGAAGCCTGATTCTCCCTCTTCCACTCACCCTGCTGGTACTCTCTCTCTCTCTCTATGTCAAATAAATAAATAAAATCTTAACCAACAGACTCATGAAAAGATGTTCAACATCACTAATCATCAGAGATATACAAACTGAAACTGCAATGATATTGTCATCTTACACCTGTCAGAATGACTAAAATCAAAAACACAAAAAACAAGTGTTGACAAGGATGTGGACAAAAGGGAACACTTGTGCACTGTTGGTGATAAATTTGATCAGCTACTATGGAAAACAGAATGGATGTTCCTCAAAAAATTAAAATTAATAACTACCATACAAATCAGCAATTCCACTACTGTGTATCTATCCAAAGAAAACAAAAACACTAACCCAAAAAGATATATACACCCCTATGTTCATTGCAGCATTATTTACAATGACCAAGATATGAAAAGAACCTAATTACCCATGGATGGATGAATGGATAAGAATGATGGGACATATATATGCAATGGAATATTATTCAGCCATAAAAAATGAAATCTTGCTATTTGTGACAACACAGATGACCAAGAAGGTCCTGAGTGAAATAAGTCAGGGAAAGACAAATAATGCATGGTTTTACCTACATGGGGAATACAAAAAACAAAAAATGAAAACAAAAAAACAAAAAAACAAAAACAAACAATACCTAGACTCTGCCAGAGTTGGGGGTTTAGGGGGAACAGGTGAAGGAGATTAGAAAGTAAAAATTGCAAGCTATAAAATAAATAAGTTATGGAAATGTGATGCATAGCATAAGTATAAAGTTAGTAATATTTTATTAATTTTCTAAGGTGATGGTAACTAAACTTACTGTAGTGACCATTTCGCAATGCATAGTAATGACAAATCACTGTTGTACCCATGAAGCTTATATAATATTGTATGTCAATTATAACTCAATAAATTTTTAAAAAAATGGTTTAATGACCTGAGCTAAAGGGAGATGCCTAACTGACTGAGCTACCCAGGTGTCTCCAAGTCATACCTTAAGGAGGTATGATTCCATTTGTATAAAAGTCAAGAACAAGTCCAAATAATGGTATTAAAAATCAGAGCAATGATTGCCTTAGACAAACAGAAACTGACTGGAGAACATATAATGGGCCTTTTTGGTGTGATGAAAATATGCCATATCTTGATTGACATAGTGGTTTCATAAGTATATTAATATCTTTGAACTAATCAAATTATACACTTAGGATGTACATTTTTCCATATATAAACTTCATGTCAACTGAAAAGCTAAAATAAATGAATATAACAAATAATTACAAAAAACCTCTATATTTTGGTTTGCTCTTTTTCAAAAGCTGATATCATGGATTTAAAAAAAATGCAATAGTGTTAATAAAATCCTTTGTAAGTTACAATTAATTAAATGTTGTTCAGTATTTTACCTTTTGCCATGTTTTATCAAAGCAATCAAATTTGTGAAATATTTCAGCCTATTCAAATATTTATGCACATTTGGCCCATAATTGCAGACTTCTCACCTTCCATAATTGTCTATATCACAAAAACTTTATTTCATGTTTTTCAAGCATATGGCTGCTTTTAGAGTATAATTTCTAGAATTTTGTATCCTATCCTAATTTTAGCACATACATTTATAAAAATTCCACAAATCTTCAATTCCTTCATGGACAAAAATTAGCATTTATTTAAAGCATAACTATTTTGAAAATCTGTTATTACATTGTTCATCTAAAATACTTTTAGGAATTTTCTAATGTAGATTTTTAGTAATAGTAACCATAGATTATTAGGAGGGACTGAATTTTACATACTTTTAAGACCAATTTGTAGAACAATTTATGAAAACCAAAAGAGAATTGGATGTTGGCCTATTTTGAAGTAAATAATTAGAAATGTTTATCCTTTGAGCATCTCTGTATATGAACAATATCTCAAAAAGTTTTCTTTCTTTTCTAGTCTACTGAAAATCATTACCTGCCTAAGCTAATTCTACTTAAGTAACTTAAGGACATAGCAAAATTATAAAAAGAGAGAGAGAGAGAAGTCTATCAGAGGATAAACCATGTTTTTAACTTCTCAGAAGTCATTTATAGTAAAATACAATGCAATTCAATGAAACACATAATAGTCTTATAAATGTCTATTATAAACATGATATTTTTCCACTAGATTTTTAAAAGTTTTATTTATTTATTGCTATACCAAGAATGAAATTTGAAGTTTATAACTAGAAATGCAATTTGGTCTTCACTAAATCCCACAAAAGCAAGAAGGTAATTAGAGTGAGAAAGTGTGATGATACAGTGAAGGTTTTTGGATGAGAAGTTTTTCTTGTTTTTTCTTTTTCTTTTCTTTTTTATTTATTTTTTTGTTTTTTTCTTTTAATATAAGTACATATCAATGATAGAGAAAATGACATTACTACCTAATGTTGAAAAGATAAAAGATGTATTCTGGGAAACATTTTTACTGTTATATTTACTTCCAATTAAAATAAATTAAACAAACATTAAAAAACTTCCTGCAGTTAGATAGTTATATTGATTATAAAAATGAAACAAAATTCTGTACACTTTTCTGAATTTGCCTTCTTGGACATTTCTATATTTCTGCTCCACACATCATGAATTAGAATCTAATTTCCTACTCTTTGAATCTTATCTGTCTTTGTGATTTGCTTTGGCCAATACAATATGGAGGAAATAACACTCTGCCAGTTATAGTAATAGTCTCAAGAGACTTTGGAACCTACCTCTGCCATGAATACAAGTTCATGGGAGTTTATAGAAGGATGAGAGACCACAAGGGGCAGAGCCCAATCATTTCCACCAAGGCCTTTCTAAATCAGTGAAACACTAGCAGGGCCACCAGTTCATAATAGATGCTGAACAAGCCCAACTAATATCAACCAAACCTGCCCAGATTAGGAGAATTTCCTGACTTTATATATCTCATGCACAAAAATAAATAGTTGTTATTTTAAGTCATTAATTATATATCAGTTTGTTACATATAGTAGCTATTACAGAATCATTTAATTAAAGGTATCAAAATAATTGTATAATTTGACCCAAATATTGAGTCACCACACATTTCTACCCTGAAGTTATATAAATTTCACATTATTTTTCAAATTTAGATGTATTTTCTATCTGCACCTGAGATTCCATGTGTCTCTGTAGTCTAAAGATTAATTTCTTAATATAAGTATGATAAATCGTCCTAGTGTTATTTATTTTTGGGTTTATTATTTTCCCTACTCTCATGTAATTCCTATGTTACCCCAATCCCTTATCATAAACCACGCTATTAGATATGTATAAGTATTGGGGGAGGGGTCCTAATACCTTCCATTATTGGTTTTATCTATTCCTGTGCCAATACCTCACTACTTTATATGCACTAGTTCTTAACAGATACTGATATCTGATAGGAGGATGTTCCTACAATTAGTTTTTGTTTGTTTGTTTGTTTGTTTTAAGAATTTAATTGGTTAGGGGCACCTGGGTGGCTCAGTCACTAAGTGTTTGCCTTCAGCTCAGGTCATGATCCCTGCGTCTCAGGATCAAGCCCCACATTGGGCTCCCTGCTCGGCAAGAAGCCTATTTCTCCCTCTCCCACTTGCCCTGCTTGTGTTCCCTCTCTCACTGTGTCTTTGTCAAATAAATAAAATCTTAAAAAAAAAAAAAAGAATTAAATTGGTTATACTTAGTCTTTCGCTCTTCCCTATAAATTTAGGGATTACTGTAAAGGAACTTTTTGAAATTTTAATTAGAAAATGCATTTAAAATATAAAGTAATTTTGCTAGAATGATATTTCTATGGGATTAAATATTTCTATCCAGGAAACTTCCATTTCCACTTATTTAAATCTTGTTTCATATATTTGAATAAAATGTTAAAATTTACACTTAAGAAGTAATGCACACTTTGAATTGGAATTATGCTAAGATTCTATATATTTTTACTGCTGAATGGTAAGGAATTTTATATTATATTATTATATTTTCTTACATTCTAAGTGATTATTACTGGTGTGAAGGGTCACAATTGAAATTTTAAAATTTATAATCAGCAAAATTATTATAATTTTTTGTTTCTAATAATTCTGCTATAAATTCTGTTTAGCTATTTATTCATTTATTCAGATAATTATTATACAATCCAAATAATAACAGCTATACATTTTATCTCTTCATTTCTTATATATATTTTTATTTTGTTATTTCTCATAGTACTAGGACTTTCGGGAGTATGCTGGACAAGCTTTATATTAATAAACATCCTTATTTTTTCACTAGTAAGTATACTATCTTTTGTAGCATTATAAAAGATAAAGATGTCCTTAATCAGGTTTGGATAATTTCCTCCCATCCTAAACTTAAGAGTTTTTATCATAAATGTTATTGAATTTTTTTGAATTCTTTTGATGTAAGTAGTAAAATGATCATATGTTCGATTTGGTTTAGTAACACTTAGAATTTTTTCATCTATGTCCATGACTGAGATAGATGTGATTTTTTTGTAGGGCCTTTTCTGATTGTGAGACCCTGATTATGTTCATGTCATGAAATAAATTTAAGGTATGTTTTACCTTTTTCTTTTCTCAGAAAGAATGTTTATAAAATTGAAATCATTTTGCCACTGAATATTTGGTATCAATCTCCTAAAACCCTTGTAGGACTGTTTTCTTTACTGAATAGAGTTTTGTCTAAACTTCTCCAGTTACTATAAATTCTTCTTATTTTCTATTCTTCTTGAGTAATATTTCTTAATTTCTTTCTAGAAGATTGTCCAATTTTGGTAGTCAATTATTTTGGTATAGTTTTTCATTTTTATTTTTGTAAGTTTTTTTATATTTCAGTATTAGCAATATCACTTTTACATTTCTAACAGTTTAATTTTTGCCTTCACTTTGTTTCTCAGTATCTCATAAATAATTGCCAGTGTTACTAGTTTTTTCAAAAAATTTGCTTTTTTATTATCCTGAATTCATTTTTATCTGTTTATCTTCTCTTATGTTGATTGTTTTATTTCTTCTCCTTTTTTTGAGATTATTTTATTGTTTTCATGTAATCAATGTGGCCTTTTAGGTGTTCTTTTTATTTTTGCTTTTTCTATTCTAATAACATTTAAATAAATTTCTAAAAACCACTTACACTATTTACTACAAGTTTTGGCCTATAGTTTTTATTTTTGATCAGTTCTAACTATTTTTAAGTTTCCAAAATAAATTTTTCTTTGGAAGTTCCAAATCTATTGGTCTGTTATTGTTTCTATCAATTTCTCATTTAATTGCATGACAGATAATGTAGCCTATTCCTGACTCTTCAAAATCTACTGAAACTAACTTTATAGTCTATTAAATTTCCATGTATAATTGAGGAAATTGAGTATTTGCTTAAGTATAAAAATAATAGATCTATACTATCTGAGAGTATTTTATATTTTTGTGTTGATTATTTCATATTTTTAATTTTTCTTTTTTTTTCTGCTTCAGTCATCAACAAAGTAATATGAAATCTCCCATTGAAATGATAGATGGTAGATTATTTCTTTTCTTTTGGCAATTTACCTATTATTTTGTATATGTTATGCTGCAAATATGTATGCATATATATTTATATACATATACATGTATATACATATGTATACACATATATATACACACATATATAGAGTGATTTCTGTGTTTATCTTGCCAATATTTGTTTGAAACCTCTAAATCAATGCTGGTGACATTTATGCAGTCATTCAAAATTATGCACAGCCATGAAAAATTTGAGTAGCCCAATATATACATTCTCGTCTGAGGTTGAACAAAGTGATGCTGTGTCTCCATGTTTCAATTCTCAGAGTGTACATAAGTGTCCTTTCCATGATCTACAGACCATTACATTTCTCACATATTTTTTCTGTTTGTTGATGATTTCATCACTGTTTAAATGGTCCCTGAATATAGTGCCTTAAGTGTTGTCTAGTGTTTCTAAATGCAAGAAGGCTGTGAAGTGCATTGCACGGGGGAGAAAAAAGCCTCTGTTATATAAGCTTTGTTCAGACATGCATTATAGTGCAGCTGGCTGTTAATTCAGTGGTTGGATAAACAATATATATCATATAAGATATTCTTAAACAGAAACACTCTGATCAGTTGATAAAAATATAACCAGAGGCTCTCAGCATGAACATAACCCTGTTTCCTACAGGAGCAATGTTTCAACTGCTGCAATCTTTCCTTATTTGCTGTTCATGGTAACTTTATAGAACATAACTACTAAGAAAAACTAGAAACAAATTATGTATATCATATATCTAAAACATGCATACAATTTCTATAGATCTCTAGTGCTTTGATCTCTGTATAATTGTGAATTTGGTATGTTTTGTAATAATCTGTAGCTCCTTCCTGGGCTACGAGGTTTGGGGTTTCTCCCCTGGTCCAGCCAGGGGAAAAAGGTGGGGTCGAGCAGGATGATGAGTGGCCAGTGTCAGTGGCCAAAAACACACCGGAGCTGGGAGGTCTGTCGAAGCAGGATCTCGTTTATTAAGGCGGTGCCACAGAATATATTGGGCGAGCGGGGAGGCAGGAAAAGGGAGGGGGAGAGGATAAGGCCCAATCACTGTAAAGGTCACCAGTCCATGCAGTGCACACGAGGATGGAAGTCTCATAGAAATATGCAGCGGCCACGAGCGGATCACGTCTGCAGAAGTCAGATAGACCAATCCCGGGCTGCCACTTTGGCGGTACCGCGGATAGGGAAGTGATTGCCACGAGGAAGGTTTTGTCACTATAGGGTGTGTCCCCTATAATAATCATTTTATTAAACAAAATATTTAACCAATATATTAGTATTACTGTTTAAACTAATTAATTTGAATATATTTTGCAAATTAGTTTGCAAGTCAATTAGTTTGACTTTGATAGAATAAATAAGACTATTCTCTACAAGATAATGTTTCATATTCTTTTGATTTTTTTCCTTCAAAATCTGTATGTAATGTCTATACTAAGTTTCTACTATAATTTTTTGGATATAGAATAGACTCTCAATTCCAAAAGTATAGTTTATCATAAAAGACTGATGTCTATTTAGTGTATGCATTTCTTACTACCTTAAGTATAAATTGAGCCATAAAGTGAATTTTGAATACTTTCTATAAGAAACTCATATTTGTCATTGTTGGAGGTTTGAAGAAGCTGGCACTACCTCCATGCTTCTTTACATTAACATATCTACATTTTCACTTTTTCTGACTGTAAACCTCAGAGTATCTGAATGTTGCTTTTTTTCCTTTAACAAACCTGTAGTCAGTGCCAGTCTTATTTTATCTTTCACACAACATTTTTGGGAGAATTGAGACACCACATCACCTAGCACATTACTCTTCACTGCAGGAGATAAGTGAAAAGGACTAAGCTGGCATTGCAGACTTACCACTCCCTTGCCTGGTTATCACTGTTTATCTTATTTCATCTTTTAAATATTGCTGGTATCTGCACACTTTATGTTATATAATCTCTTTTGACAGTGTTTTCGAGACAATTAGGATGCTTGTAGATAAATCACATAAGTCTTTCTGGCTTATTTTATTAATTGATGGTGATATCCAAAACAGTGACAGTTATAAATATAATCATAGTAATAGGTAACTAAAATAAGCCCTATCAAATAATTATACGTTGTTTAGCAAGTGTCCACTGCCTATACTTGCCGAGCAGAGAGCTCGGCGTGGGCCTTGATCCCAGGACCCTGAGATCATGACCTGAGCCGGAGGCAGAGGCTTAACCCACCGAACCACCTAGGCGCCCAGTTTCAGATTTTTTTAACAGCAAGTCTGTTTCATTGAAGAACTATGATAAAACTATGATAATGTTTTCTCCATTTTCTACTAACCATTGGTGAGTTGAAGAAATACTGTGATTATTTTATCTTCACCTACCTAATTCTATCTTTAACTGATTAGAAATATATTGTTAGTCACTTTATGGAAGAATTTCCACATTTAATCTTGTTAAACTTTTTAAGTACTTTCAAATGTTCTTTTTAGTTAGGTGGTTGACTATTCTTACTAGAGTTTGAACCCTTTTGTTCTGATCAAATTAAGCAAGTTTACCTTTAGAGACTATATTGAAGAGTGTTCAATTACAACTAACAGAATGTATTATAGTCTGTCTAAACTAGGAAATAACTTAATACAGAAAATTTGATCCTTATATAATTGCTGAGATGGAGAAAGATAACTAGGCTAAGGTCCTGGGAACAAGTTTTAGACCCAGATCTATTGTGTCTCTGGCAAAATCGAGAAAGTTTTCTCATCTTTGCAGAAATTGAGGAATCAAGAATCTGCTGGCTTCAGAACCATTCTACTACTGCCAAGACCTGCACTAGAAAAATGGATATCCTATATTCTGCCTTTATTTGATCTGAGTCTTGCATAAATGCTTTCAATTGCTATAAACAGAAATATATTCCAAATCTAGATACAAGAAACCTGGTTAAGTACTTTATACCTGTCTGCTATCTGTTCCTGAGAGATTATAGAAATGGATATTGAGTGAGCCAATCCTAGCATTTGTCACCATCAATAGCTATTCAATGGCCATATCTAAATACACATTCTTCTTATGCTTAAACTCTTGAATAACAGTTACATCAACAGCCTGCTACCAACTAACGTAACATGAATAATTCCTTGTATGTTCTCACCTTTTTCCCAGAGACACTCAAGCTTCTATCTGTAACATTTACATATCTGACTGATTTTCATTACCCCTTTTAGTTCAATAACAATCCATCCTTGATTTCTAGTAACCTATGAATAAACAATACAACTCCATCCGATATAAAATAATAATACTATGAAAGAAAGGGGGGAAATAAAGATTAAAATTAGTTAAAACATATAAATATATAACCAATAAAAGGACAAAACTATGAGTAGCTCATATGACCTTTGCTTCTACAACAAGCATTTTGTTCTACATATATTACATGCATTTTTTGTCACCACTTAGAATCTTAGCTGAACTGATGAGTTCTTTGTAAGTAGACCTGACCTTCATTTTTAATGTTGTTGAATCCTTGATGATGTCCTCCTATTATTTTGGTGTTGTCTTCTTAGGTTTTAATATTAAGCATAGAAATAATATTAATCCCCTTTATGTCCCCTTTGTATAGCAAAATATTCATATTGAACCATCTTTGCATGCCAGGAATAAATTTCACTTGATCATGGTGTATGATCCTTTTTATGTGTTATTGAATTTGATTTCATAGTGAAATATTGGGGATTTCTGGGTCTGTTCATCAGACATTGTCCCATAATTTTCTTCTTTTGTGGTATCTTTGCCTTTGATATAAGGGTAATGCTTGTTTTATAAAACAATTTCATAAGTGTTTTCTTTTTTCTTTGCTTTAAGTTTTTGGAAGAGTTTGAGGACTAGCACGAATTATTCTTTAAATATTTGATAAAATTTATCAATGAAGCTATGTGGAGGTTTGCTTATTGATAGATTTTTAATTACTGATTCCATATCTATTCTAGCTATAGGTCTGTTAAAACTTTCAGTTTTTTTTCATGATTCCATCTTGGTAGGTTATATGTTTCTGGATATTTATCCATGTCTTCTAGATTACCTAGTTTGTTGGAATAAAATTGTTCATAGTACTTGCTTGTAATCCTTTTTATTTCTTTGGCATTATTTGTAATGTCTCCTCTTTCCTTTTTAAGTATTTTCTTTTTTTGCTTAGTCTAGCTACGGGCTTGTCAATTTTTTCCAAAACACCAAGTCCTAGCTTCATTAATTTTTAATACGGTTTCCTATTTTATTTAGTAGCATAAGGATGCTATTGTATTGAAAATACTATTGCATTTCTATTTGTTTTAAGTGTGCTCTAATTTTTGTTATTTACTTCCTTATGCTCACTCTGGGCTTAGTTTGTCTTCTTTTTCTAGTTCCTTAAAATGTATTTGAGGTCTTTTTCTTATTTTATTTGAGGGGTTTATTACAGTAAATTTCTCTCTTAGTACTGCACTTGTTGTACTGCATAAGATTTGGTATATGGTGTTATTGTTATAGTCCTTGAGGAATTTTCTATTATTTATTTATTTTTTTAAATGCCCTGGTTGTTCAAAAGTGTGTTATGTAATTTCCACATATTTGTGAATTTTCCAGTTTTCCTTCTGCTATTGATATCTAATTTAATTTCATTTGGATCAGAAAAGATACTTGATATAACTTCAATATTCTTAAATTTGTTATGTGTTGGTAAATGAAGGAAAATGTAATTCTGTGAGAATGTTTCATGTGCACATGAAAGTGTATATTTTGCTGCTGTTGGTTAGAATGCTTCTTTTCCCATTGGATATTCTTTCCTGCTGTATTGAAGATTAATTGACCATGTAGTTTTGGGTTCATTTATCTGTTTCCTATTCTATTCTATAAATCTATGTTATATTTTTACGACAGTAGCATACTATTTTGTTCACTACAGCTTTTTTCTTTTTCAAGATTCCTTTGCTATTCATGGTCTTTGTGGTTCCATTACAAATTTTAGGATTGTTTATTTTAGTTCTTGAAAAATGTTGTTGGTATTTTGATAGAAATTACATTAAAATTGTAGATTGCTTTGGATAGTATAGACATTTTAGTTATATTTATCCTTCCAATCCAGTAGCACAGGATGTCTTGCCATTTCTTTTTGTCTAGAAATGAATATTTCAAAGAAAATTAAGAAAACAATACCATTCACAACAGCATCAAAAAGAATAGAATTTGCAGGATAAATTTAACCAAGAAGGTGAAATACTTATATGCTAAACACTATAAATATTCTGAGAAGAACTTAAAAAGAACTAAATAAATGGGAAGAAATCCCTTGTCCATGGATTGGAAGACTTAATATTGTTATGATAGCAAGAGTATCTAAAGCAATCCACAGAAACAATACAATCTGTATCAAAATTTCAGCTGTGTTTTTTTTTTTTCAAAAATGGAAAAGCTGATCCTCAAATTTATATGTAATTTGGGGGATCTCAAAGAACCAAAGCAATATTGAAAAAGAATAGCAAAAGTGGAAGACTCACATTTCCTGAATTAAAAACTCACTACAAAAGTACAGTAATCTAAACAGTATTGTACTGGCGTTAGAATATGTAACTCTGCCAATAGAATAGTATTAAGAGTCCAATAATACACTCATATAGCACTAGCCAATTGATTTTTGAAAAGGACACCAAGATCAGTAAGTGGGAAAATAAATAATCTATTTAATGAATATTGCTGGGACAATGGAATGGCCACGTGAAAAGAATGAAGTGAGACTCCTACTTCATACTATACACAAAAACTAACTCAAAATGGATGACATAACAAATAACACAAATATAACAGATGTAATCATAAAACTCAAGGAACAAAATATACGAGTAAACCTTCATGATCTTGGATTTGGCAATGAATTATTTGATATGATACCAAATGCATAAGCAACAAAAGAAAAAAGCAGACAAATTAGACTTCATAAAAATGAAAAGACTTTGTGGATCAAAGGATATCAATAAAGCAAAAAGACAATTTACTGAATGAGAGAAAATATTTGCTAATTATATATCTGATAAGGTCTAGTACCTACATATATGAAAACCACATACAATTAACCAACAAAAAGAAAAATGGTCCAATCAAAAAATAAAAGATAAAACATTATATACATTTCTCTAAGAAATAAATAAATGGCCATCAAACACCTAAAAAAATTCTCAACATCATTAATCATTAGTGAAATGTATATCAAACCATAATGAGATATCATATCACTCTGGTTAGAATAGTTATTTTAAAAAAGAAAATAACAAATGTTGGTAAGAATGGAAAGAAATTGGAAGCCCCATCCATCAATGGTGAGAATATAAAATGGCTTAGTCACCTTAGGAAAAAACTGGGTTTCCTCAAAAAGTTAAATATAACATTATTATATTACCTCCTCTAATTCCACTACTATGGATGTATGCTCAAATGAATGAAACATTCAGACAAGTATACATAGTCAAATGTTCATAGATGCATATTCCCTAAAGTCAAAAGGTGGCTGCAACCCAAATGTCCATCAGCTGAAGAATGGATGAAGAAAATGTGGTATATGCACATAATGGATATTATTCAGGAATAAAGTTCTGGATGTATACCTTAAAAACACTGTTAGGTGAAATAAACCAGATATGCAAGAAAATTATATTGTGCGATTCCACTTGTATTAAATATCAAGAATGGATAAATTCATACAGACCAAAAGTAGAACAGATGTTACCAGGGTCTTGGAGGAGGAATATAACAGTGAGTTTGAGCTTAAATTCCATACAGGGACATGAAAGGAAAAAAAAGGAAATAAATAGTAGTGATGGTTGCATTATGAAGGTAATTAATGCCATTGAATTGTACACTTAAAATTGGTAAATATGGCCAATTTTACATTAAAAAATAGGTAAATAAAAGAAAGAAATTAACAAAAATTTGTCCAAAAGTATGCATACTATATATAGATAATGTACATTTATCTGGTATAAGTATATTTCTAAGTATAACTAAGTATATTTCTAGTATATTTCTAAATATACCTTGTTGTGAAGACCATGGAGTCCTGATAACCTGTACTGAGAAAAACTCATCAAACTTTTACAATTTGATGATACCAAGTAAAATATAAAGGCTTATTTATCCAAAGTGTCCTATCATTCTTTTTCAAAGGATATTTGAGAATCATGAGCATGCTTGTATTAAGTAATCTAGGGTAGTTTTAGTAAAAATTGCACCAAGATGTTCATCATATATTTTCCCAATTTTATTATCCCAAATTAGAGTTTGCCTATATGACACTTAGCACCGATACTAAAGAGATAATTTAAGACTTTGAAATTCCATTTTTTTAAAGATTTTTTTTTAAAGATTTTATTTATTTGACAGAGAGAAACAGCCAGAGAGGGAAAACAAGCAGGGTAGTGAGAGAGGGAGAAGCAGGCTTCCCGCCAAGCAGGGAACCTGATATGGGACTCCATCCTGGGTCTCTGGGATCATGACCTGAACTGAAGGCAGTCACTTAACCAACTGAGCCACCCAGGTGCCCCTGAAATTCCATTTTTATAATCTTATCCTAATATGTCAAAACTGGAACACTGTCATTGGCTTTATTGTGAATATTAAAGCAAGCTTTGATAAAAAGATTTAAGAAATAATTTTTGAGTAAGTCATAAAAACTCCAAATTTCTGAACTTTTCTTGATCTGAACACTGAAACATCAAAATATAGTTTTCTTTCTTTAAGTTCTTTATCACAGCTATAAGAAGGTGTCAACCAGAGTTAGTGTATTCTTTATGCCAACCTACTCCTATTTGGCCGTCACACAGTCCATCAAATCTTGACTTCAATAGACATTCCATACCAGCAGTTGGTAATATAGCTAATTGTTTCATTAGTCTATGGGATGATGTCGTTGAATTGTGTCCTGGTTACTAACAGTGAGCTGACTTTCACTAGTATCAAAACTAATCAAATCAGATCAGAGAGGCATCACAGAATTTCCTTTCTTCTAAACAGTGACTACAAACACTTCTCATACCTCTGTGTAGTTCATATTATGCAGAAAGTTTTGATAAGTGCATACAAAACGATTGCAGAGGGCTATAGAAGCAAGTTCTAAGCGGATCACAGAATCAAAGTCCAGGTAAGTCCTCTCTGCCATTGCCATATTTAGGATAGCTACAACTGCCACTTTAATTACCCATGCACAAGCTGCTGTCACCGCTGCAATCAGAGCTGTGATACAGAAAAGCAGTAGTAAGCTGCAGAATCAAAAAGAGATTCCAGTTTCAAAATCATTCCATCATGTGCTCAAATCTGGTAAAATATATATCTGCACCCTACTTTTCTTTTCACATCCCTCAGTTCTGAGTGGCAGAACTGGTTGCAGAACCCAAACTTTAAGGAGATTGGAAAGGATATTGAACAAGTTAGTTATATTGTCCACCACAAAGGAAAAGCACAAATTTTGCATTTCTTTCCTTCTCTTTAACAAAATAAAAGACTGATTGATTATGATAACAGAAATTCCACTGACTCAAAAATCAAAAACACAATTTCTGTGCAGAATTAGAAACTGCAGGTTAACACAAGTTATGGATATTATGGATATTACTCCTATTGAAAGGCAGCTTCACAGTTAAGAGGTGCAAAATTCCTTCCTTTAGTGAGTTGTACACGAGAAGGTTTTTGTTTGTTTTGTTCTTTTTTAAAAATATGGTAATAATCATTTGAATGCATTAAATCCTATCCCAGGAATCCAACTCAACATAAAAGCTTGAATACTATTCTATAATTAGATTTCTAAGCCCTGATTATCTTTGGAACACTGTCTATAGTTTAGATGTATCCTCTGTAAATTCCTACTGATGTTCAGGGGAAAGATTTATGAAAGTAAAAATCCAAATGCATTATTCTTATTTCTTATTAATCTGCCTTTCTACATCTAACTCCAAAAAATTTCTGATCTGCACAATGCATTAACTCCACAATTTTATCAGCACCACTTCTGTCATGCAGTCTAAATCATTCACAGTCATTTTGATTATTATAGGCTTCAGATGAAACAGAGATAATTTAAACAGCTATAATATTTTCTTACACAGATAATAAGAATCCCTAAAATTCAATGGTATCAGGAAAAAAATGCTTAAGCTTCATTAATAGATGTAGTTCTATTATTACTTCTGTTGATGTATTTTAAATGTGTTTTGAAGAAATAATTTTCTGTAGTATGTTTGGTGTTTGTGTGTATATATGCATATCTCTGTTTTACAATAAAAATCATTTAACATTTCAAGGGTAACTATCTGAGGATCAATACTCCATATTTTCAAAATACCTAAGGCCTTTTGTCCAGCTCTTTTTTCTACATAAGGTTTAGAAAGCTTGATAGATTAATGTCATTACTAAGTTGTGTATCATCACAAATTGAATCTTAAGTATTACTGCTTTAGCTCTTTGACCCTTATACCATGATGTACTGTATCCTCAGGAAATAGAGTTACAATTTTATTTTACTACTGTATGCTTTTAACCAGGAATTATAAGGCTAAGGAAAAAACAACACTTTTTATGGTATTTTGCCACTGAAATTTCAATTGCAATATAGATGATATTTATTTTAAAATATTTTCCTGCAAGATGATTCAAAGGAGTAGCCTAATAATATCATAATACATTCATATTTCTTTTTTCTGGATTTTATCTATTAAAAATTCACTTAAAACTCAGAGAAAGTGAGAGAAGAGGAAGGTGAGAAGAAGGGAGGCAAAAAACCAGAAAAGGATATATATTAAATCAAAGGCTTTTCAGCCGAAGTTACATTAATATGGAAAATGAAGATGACATTGATATTAAGATGAAATTGTAAGTGCAGATAATGTACATGCCAAACTATTTATGATTCTTTTGTTTCTATGAATCTTTAAGGAAAAGCTAACAAAAGATTAAATGAGAAAAGCATTGCCTTCTTCATCACACAATATTTTCTGTTTTAAACTGTCCCATTTATTATTCAATCTTCATTTAAGGAAAAATTCTAAGTGCAATGTTTGTCATAGAATATATAACTATACTTTAAAAAGTTAAAGTGTTTTTGGCATTTCATTATGGAACAAAAAACAGATTAAAGATAAATTTTCAAAATGTTATAACTACCAGAAGACATTTAAAATTTGAACATAATAGAAAATCATTATAGAAATCATGTTGCTTGAGGGTTTTTTTTGGAGGGGGATTTTTTTGGTAAAAGTTCTTCCTGGGTTGGTAAGTACACATACAATAAATTATATTTATACAAGAGAGAAGTTAAATACATAGCAAGGAAAACAGAAAGTCAGAGAGATCACTGTTCCATTGCCATTAAAAGAAGGCTTTTGGTTTGGGGGGGATGGGTTTTTTGGTTTCTTTTAGCATGGCTCTGCTTTATCATGAAGTATTTACCATTAGATAACTGCTTACCTTAAACCAAATTTAACACTATTTTCTGTTTACATGGGATTACCTTATTGTAGATTTCATTTATACAACAGAAGAAAGGTCATGGACATTTGTGGATTAATCAGGAAGTCACTCTGAAAGCTCTAAAAGGAAGAACAACTGACACAGGCTCTTGAAGGACAGGGTGTACCCTCATTACTAGCAACATAAATTGTTACCTAAACTTAAGAAAGAACAGATTGTTTTTAGTGTTCCTCAGTTTTGATTAAGAAATAGACACAAAAGTGGAGTCTAATGGATTAGAAACATAAAAGTGAGAGGAAAAATTTCAAAGGAAATAGAAGAAAATTAGGAAAATATCTTTGTAACTTGAGGTGAAGAACTTTAAAAATTAAATTTCAGGAACAAATTGTATGACAATATAAAAATATTTTCATCAAAATTATGGTTTTATATTCAACACAGTTAACCAAGGACAAATCTATTAGGCAAACTAGGGGATGGAATTTTCAATGTCCAAAGCTAAAGATCAATTAACATGTACAATATGTGTGTTGCTTCTCCAAATCAATTGGAAAAACACAACTCTATCAGAAAAAAAAAAAAAATGGAAAGGTCATAAACAGTTAATTTACAGAAAAGGAAATACTGAAAATTAATATGCATATTGAACAGATGGGCACATTCATTGGAAAACTATTATAATAAGATTTTACTCAGACATATTAGATGAATACATATTTGAAAGTTGGATAATTCAAGTTTTGTTGAGGAAACGAGAATACAGGAAGTCCTATGTGCTGCTATTAGGAACGTAGATTGGTTACAATCATTTTTGGAGAGCTATACAACATTATTCACAATAAGTATTCACATACCTTATACACAAAAATTCTATTCTGGGATATATACTCTGAGTAATTATCACACAGGACCATAAAAGGAAAGTACCAGCATGCTAATTTTATACTGTGGTTGAAATACAGTCAATCCATGTGGCCATCCCTGAGAGAGAGGTGAGGTAAAATATAAGGGGATGGAGAAGTCTGAAGTCTTGGATAGATGTATGCATGATATATCTATAGATCTTAAAAACATCTCCTTCAATGAAAGAAGCAAAAAGCAACAAAACACGTAACCAATTCTGTTTACATAATTAAAAATGCATTTGTACCAAGCAACACTATCTGGTTTATATGGATATACAAATAACATTTGATAACACATTAGGTTAGATAAGGTTATCTAGGGTGCCTGGTTGGCTCAGTGGGTTAAAGCCTCTGCCTTCAGCTCAGGTCATGATCTCAGGGTCCTGGGATTGAGGCCCACATTGGGCTCTCTGCTCAGTAGGAAGCCTGCTTCCTCCTCTCTCTGCCTGCCTCTATGCCTAGTTGTGATCTCTCTGTCAATAAATAAATAAAATCTTAAAAAAAAAGAGATAAGGTTATTTATTGAAATTAGTCCTTGAACATATTTATATTAGCTGAATTAACATTTGTGCCTCCTAATCCAATTTAAAGTTCTCATCTCCTTGATAATCAACAAATATAAATACTTATTTCTATTAGCAGCATATTCTCTCTGCTATGGGTCTCATTTTGTGATTTCTTTGCATTACTAATATTTCTTTATAGTATAGTAAACACTGTGAGAGATACTGTAGAGACAGTGGGTTTTGTTATCTTCCTCTGAAAAATACTGCTTTATGTTGTAAGAGGCAGTTAACTTCACTGGGTTCATTCTCAATTGTCTTTTCCATGAAAAGGGAAATAGCTGAAAACTCCACTGAATTTCTAGAAAATTTCTTATAGAATACCTCATTTAGAAATCAGCCAAATACTTGGATGGAATTTAAACTCAGATATTTAGGGTCACCCTTTCACAACTCTGTCCTTTTGGTATATTCTACCTCATATCCCAGCTACCCAAGCAATCCCAAACTCCATCCACTGATTCCCCAAATCAATAATTCTCTGTTGTTTTCCTTGAGTTCCACCTACCCTGAGCCAGGAGGATTAAGGAGCCCCTCAGGCAAAAAGCCACGTAAATGCAAATCTCACTTGGTTCAAATATCCTCTCCTAAAATCTGGCTCACCTTCACCTTTGAATGTTTATTCACCCACAAATGCCTTGAAATATAATTTTTAAAATGTATTGTTCTGATTTGATTATTGCTATCTTGGAATAATTCCAATACAAATTAATCTACTAATACTGACACATACGAAATAATAAATGTTAAATACATATAAACAAAAATTTCAAGAAAGCATTAAAAGTAATCTTGCCTAGGAATATATTTATTATAGCTTCCAAAGATTTTCTACATCATGAGGGATCCATTTTGATAACCTTTAACACTGTGATAAGAATCTAATAAGACAAAATATCAAGATATATTGTTAAATTATATTGGTAAAATCTGTACTCTGAACTTCTCAATATAGAGAAACCCCATAGAATGGATAAGCTCATATTTCTAACCTCAACATCCTAACTTCAAATCCAGTTTTATTCTCTACATACCATTTGAACTTCATGTTTCAACTTTTGAACTTCAAGTTATAGCACACAGTACGTGTTATCGTAATAGTTTTCTCTATCTTCAAATTGGGATAGAAATGTAACAAATATTTCTTGCTCACCAATTTAGCATACATAATCCATACAAATGCTGAATAAAAGTGTATGGAAAGAATGAATAAATATACCTAAATTGATGAATGAATGAATCAATCAGTCAACGAATCAATGAATCAATGACATTTTATATCTCCCAAAAAGAAACTCCTTCAGAAAGAAGAGTTGTGTAGAAACTGGAAGGGGTCAAAATATAAATGGGCTATAAAGTATCTCTGAAATTATGCCTCATTGATAGGCACTTCTCAATTTAATCCTGAAATTTTACCTTGGTTGGAAAGACAGTACAAAATTAGGAAATAATATATGATCTACTAATTATAAGATGCACTAAATTAATTCTTTATATATTTTTATATAATTTATATATATATTTGATATAATGAAGCAAACCCTTTTAAGCAACACTAATCCAATATAAACCCTCAAATGGTAGCTTATAGCCACAGAAATATATAATCATGATTAAAAAGGTGATACATACCTCACTAAAGTTTCTGGGCTGTTATTTCATCAGTTCTTTCCATATTAAAGAGACTCGAACTTGAGAAAGTAAGGATTAAGAAACTTTGAGAAATAAAATTAAAAGATCGGATGCCTCTGGTTCAGGTCATGACCCTGGTGTCCTGGAATCGACCCCGATCCTTGCATAGGGCTCTCTGCTCTGAGGCAGGAGGCCTGCTTCTCTCTCTCCCGCTCCCCTTGCTTGTTTTCCCTCTTTGTTGTGTCTCTCATTGTCAAATAAAATCTTTAAAAAACATAAAATCTTTAAAAAATTAAAAGACAGGAAATTAATGTTCTTATGGATGAAATAGATGATTTTTCTCAAAGCAGAATTATTTTCATTACACTTAATTTATAATTTAAACTTTTTTCCAAGAGTTTGAGAGCACAGAAATAATCATAGAATTGAGTTAATACATAATAAACAGTGCTGCCTCACATACATGGCTCTGAAAAGGATTTATTTAAGAAAAATTAAAGTAAATATATTCTATACACATTGTAGGGGGTTTTCATATGAAAGACTGTTTTATAATAGAATCTTAAAAAGACAAATCTGATGAAAACTGGTCTTATCAGTACCATTCTATATACTTTCTATGAGCTTATGGGTAAGGAAGAAAGCCAGGAGTAATAAAAATCAAATGCACAAACTTGAAAATAAAAGTTTTTCATTTTAAATTCTCATTAAAGTTTAACCTAATGTTGTATAGCTACCATCATAGTGGGTTCTTGCTTACTTTTATGCTTGAATAACAAATCATGACATAGGTATGGAAGATATATAAACAGAAATATCCTAAATATCCTAAGTGACAGCTATTGTCAAATTTGACAGTATAAAGGAAATCTTCATTAAATTCATTGCAAATGAAATTAATGAATATTAAGATATTTGGGATAATTATAATGCTTATAATAACTTCTAAGAAAAAATCCAAAGATCAATTCAGAATATCTCTGTATTAGTTATCTGTTGCAGTTTTACAATTTAGTGGCTTAAGACAACACTCATTTATTTTCTCAAAGTCCTGTAGGGACAGACTGAATAGACTTATTTGGGATCTTATAATGGTCTTACAATGTGGAAATCAAAATGTTGGTAAGGACAGGCTCTCTTCTAGAGGCTCTGGGGAAGAATCCTCTTTCAGACTTGAACTTAAATTCAGTTCCATGAGTTGGAGGCATGAAGACCATTCCCCTTCTTTACTGACTGTTAGCAGAGCATTCTCAGCTCCTAGAGACAAATTAGTCTTTACACAAGATGCTCTCCATTTCAAACCAACAACAATGTGTCAATCTCAGGCTTCCTATCTTTCAGACTTCCCTCTCTTCTTATTAGGTGTAGAAAATTCTCTGCTTTTAAAGGGCTCATGTGATTAGGCCCACATGATAATCCAAAGCAACCTCTTTATTTTAAAGTAAATTAATCATTCATTATAATTATACCTACAAAATCCTTTAAAAAATTATTAAAGGGTCTTACTTTTAGGTAATCTATAAACCCAACGTGGGGCTCAAACTATAATCCCAAATCAAGAGTCAGAAGTTCTACTGACTGAACCAGCCAGGCCCACCTCTGCAAAGTCCTTTTGCTACAGCCTGTAACATATTCATGAAATCATGAAATATAATCATATTTAAAGTCCCAAATATTAGCTCAGGTAATCTTGGGGGGCTACTTTTAGAGTTATGACTACCATATCTATTTAGAAAAATAGACCTCAACTTTTAGATTTATGCCAACAAAAACATATAAATCTCTATAAATTTTCCTTTTCAATTTAGAAACAAATTTCCTTTTGATTCAATTACCAGTTTTAAAGAACTAATTTTCAGATCATTTGTTTTTTTAAGGGAATAACTTTAAAAATATACAGGTAAATTAATAGCTCATGAGTTTGAAGCAGAGAAGCATTACAAAGATAAAGTAGAAAAGCAATGATGAGCAAATTGTTGAGCCAGGAAATGAGATCACCATTCCCGCATAAATCATGGAATAGCTCTAAAACACAGACTATGCTTTATTTCTAGTCATCAGAGAAATCCAGGGGCGAAGAACAATGTCAGATCATTCCAGAGAGATTTGTTGTGCAAGATGTTTCCTGACTGATTGCCTCCTTGGGGTGTTGGAACATATTTCTAACAATTTGGTTGTAAACAAATACTTAATGCTGTTATATTTAATAAGCCTTTAAAAGAAATGATAGCTAAATTGGATAGTTTAAAATTTTGATTAATGGATCAAGCCTTCCTTGGAATTTCAGACATTGATGGAGGCAGTATCTTCTCTCTGATATTTAGATGGTTTATTAACCTGAAAAAAGTTTCTCAAAAACCTCTCACAAC